>VXAD01005766.1:1117597-1158863 GCA_013399195.1 Dicrurus megarhynchus
TTTTTTTTGATACTTGCTTCCCTAGCAAATAATTTTTAAAAGCACTGCTTAAGTAACCTAGAAATTTACAGATATATTTGCTTGCTTGCAAGAAAGACAACACTGTCATGGGTTTGTCCTCTTTCGGGGTAAGTTTCTTTGGTAGTTTTGCCGCTCCCAAGTTTCCCCTTCACTTTTCTCTCAGGGACTTCATTCTTTTACGCCTGACACTTCTTGAAGTGAATATTGAATTTTTGTTTTTCCTGTCATTAAGCTGGCCTACCTCAAGGAAAAGTTCAGACCCTTCCAGAGAGAGGATCAAAGAGGTCAATTATAAATGAAAGGTAGGGGAAGGAGGGATATTTTCCTGTCTTGCTTCATCATTTTCATTGATGGAGTCTGCAGAAGCAGAACAGTCTGGTGCTTGTAATATTTGGGGATGGTTCTGTGTTTTCTGAGCTCATTATGGAAAGGAGCCAGCGAGAGAGCTGGAGAAGTGTACAGCCTGCCCACATGTTTAGAATGGGCTGGGAAGCTGCTTCAGGTTCTGATTTCCCAATCACTGCCTGCAAAAAGGAGGGATGGGGGGGAGGAGATGTCTCCTGTTCGTTTGTGGAGGTGGGGCGAAAAGAGAAAGGAATGAAGAATGGAAAATAAGAGAGAAATAGGAGGAATCTGCTTTCTTCCTCCTCCTCGGGGGACTGTTGCTAGATAGAGCATTTGATGAAGAAAACGGCATGTTTAGGTTTTCAAATACTTGAATTTCAACTGTGCTGCTGGCCTCTGAAGCTTGTAAGTAAGTCCAAGAGAAACAGGCTTCCTCTCCAAAGAGGTTTAGCTTGCATCATGTAGGTTCCTTTGCCTGTACAGTCATATGAAGTGATGTAATGAAAAAAAAGTGGAAGTGGTGTCTTTCAAATCTCTCTCTCAACCAGCTTCAGGCCTGGACAGGAGAAACAAAGGACATCTTATACTCCATATTTGTCACTGTGGAGATGAAAGTAAAAAACATTCAGCTTTATCTTAGTTTCATTTGTAAACGCTTGATAAATTCCACACACCCCCTCCCCACCCCCCGCAAACCAGAGAGGGAAGAAAAATGTTGACTTTGGAAAGTACGAGCTCTCTGCACAGGAGAGGTACTGATGTGCGGTCGGCTGCTTTGGATTTTTTTCTGGGGTTTTTGTGGGTCTTTTTTTCCCCCCACCAGTACAAGGCAATTCATTGAGAAAACCTTAAAACAGTCTGTAGAACACGACTGCAGTGGCAGCTCTGCAGTGTGCACCTACCTACTGCAGCCTATCCTTGGGGTCAACACAGGAAAATAAAATGTGATGTGTTTTCAGCATGGAGAGATTGTCCTACCTTTAAGAACTTCCATGTTTCTCCAGCGAATTTGTAATTATCATGAGTCAAGACCTTTGCATTTTTTACACAGTCATTGCCCCACATAAGGAAATAATTCTGGGTGACCTCTCATAAGGAGTGAGCAGGTTTTTCACATCGTAGAGTTTACTGCAACTTACACTAAAATGTGCAAGACTACTGTGGTGACCCAGAGGTGACTTCTGTGCCATCATCATGCCCATGGCAGTAGTCAAAAGTTACTGCTTAATTAATTTTTACTACTTCAATCTGTCCAGAGTGGAAAGAAAGCTGGAGCTTTAAACAACATTGTGATGGAAGGTGAGCCCTTCATTCGCCATTCCCATCCTCTGCTTCTGGATAGAATTTGGCCCAAGTGGGAACAGGGGAGGGGCAGAGAGGACAGGTTTCTGCCTGGTCTCTCCACTGCCTTTCCTCATCCTTCAGGCAACCTTTTTTTCAAAACTTTAGAGCTTTGTCCTTCCCTGAGCTTTTGATACCTGCCAATATCAATAGACCTGAACACTATGGTTCTACCACCCCGTGATGTCACAGGGGAGCTGGGGGCTCAAGCAACTCAGGAGAGAATTTACAGTCTTGAGTAAGCCAGCAAAACCATATGGGGTTTATTTTAGCTGTCTTGTTTTGGAGTGAGAAGAGTGAGTAGGGAAAAAAAAAAAAAGCAGCTTCTTTTTTTGATAGAATTTAAATTCTTAGGCATAGGTAATTCTGGCCAGAAGAGCAAATGAAGCTAAAGATCTGTGTGTTTTTGAAGAAGCCTAGGTTTGTTTTTTTAAATATGCTCACAGTAAGCGTATGTTTTTAGCCACATGTGCAGTGGTATATACAATTAGTCTTTGAAACCCAGTACAAAGTAACAGCTGCTTTGAACTCAACTACAGGAGCTTTTTATGGCTAAAAAATAAAAACTAAAAAAATCTTACATGAGATATAAAAATGTTAACATTTCAATAAAATGTATTTTTTCACGTTGACCAGGTCACTAGAGCTACTGTAAGCAGTAGGGCTGTTGCAGGAAGGTTTTATATTTCAATATAAAGATCATCTTTGTAATTAGTTATTTTGATATTTTGCAGCTTTCCATCTTGGAACTCAGAATATGTAAATATTCAGCCTTAGAAACTTGTTTGCTAAAGGAAAAGAAAAAAAAAATGAACTCTGTGAATAAAGGGGCAAAAGTCACTCGTCTGAGGACTTAAAAAACAAATTGATTTTGAGACCTGTCTTGTTTTTACAGTCCCTACAAACCCATCTGATTACTGCTGTACCAGCTGGACTTCAAATTGTCGTTCCTCCTGTCTTTCCCCTGACCTGAGCACAGACATCAACATTCTACATTAAATCAGACATCTGATAAAGCAGAAGCCTAAAGTGCAAGTGTTCATCCTTGTCCAGGCTGCATTGGAATGCTGTTTCTCATTTTTTTCTTTCCTCCAAAATGACGGAAATGACATAAAAGCACCAATAACTAAATAACAGTGCATGTCAAAAAAAACCCATCTGGAAGAACACTAATGTAAGCTCAGGTTTCCAATTTCTTGGGTTAAAGAATGAAGTCCCAGGAAAATAGTTAGCAAAGCAATATTGGTCTTAAATGAAGAATGCATTTAGAAAGTAGGAGAGGTGTTTAACCTTTTTTTTTTTCTTCATTAATACAGTATGTGGTTACCCAAAGTTATGACTGAAGGGTTGCTTTGTTCTTTCTATTAGAGACTAATGTTTCGACTGAATCAGGTAAATGGAACTTGTCTTACATAACTAAAAAAAAAAAAAAAATCTGAACCTAAAATGATTTTTGATTATACTTTAACGAGACACAGTTTCTGAGCTTGTTCACACTGGATGATTTCACTTGCTGCATCGTTTAAATATTCATGAAACTTGAAACAGAAATGAAGGCAAGTCTCACTTTTCTGACTGTATACCTCATAAAACTCCACTGAAAAACACTGTAAAAGGATTTATTGAGCTTTCAGAAATAAGGAGAAAGCTAAAATTATGGTAGCCTGCATGAGCTTAACTAGCCTATATCCCATTATCCCCTTCATGTTCACCTCATGTCCTAAACCTTTAAAGTAATACACATCTCCTACACGTCTCTGCATATTTCTTTTCCTATAGTTTCTTTGATCCACTCATTGCACAGAACAAACCTGTGCTGGATGTAAATCTGTGCTCTCCACTGAGGGCAGCAGCATTTTCTTAGATCACATTTTTGAGGATGCCAGAATATGTTTAGAGAATGAGTCAGGAGATTGCAGAAGGAAAAATTTCAGGGTGAAGATAGGTGAATGATGCCCTAGAGTGATGACTTTTTGTGCAGTACAAGGCAATTCGTTTAAAGTCCAGATTCTTATAAGTGAGTTCCTGTTTTTATGACTGCTTGACTCTTTATCTTATTTACTGAATGCTTCCAGAGATCAGTGGGTACTCTTCTGAATATGGAAAGAATTATATAATAAAAAAATTCTCAGAAATAGGCCTTGGATTTCTCATACCGTACCTTTCAAATTAGTAGACAGATTTGACCTGACACTCTTTGTCTTAGTTCTGTCTTCCTTAAGGAAGTTTTATTCAAATAAATATTTCTGAAGCTTTCAGATACTGTGGTGATGAATGTTAAAAGCTCCCAGAAAATAAAGGAACAGACAGGAGAATTTCCATAGCTTGGAGTTAAATTTTAGTGCTATATATACTGGAGAAAAGGCAGCTGCTCATTCAAAAGCATTTGTAGGCAGCACCTATTCTGTTTGCCAAATGAGAGTATTTCACCCTGCAGTGAAATACCTTATAGCCACTTCATTAAGCTCTGTGCTGTGTGATAGAAGAAAGAGTGAAGTAAAATTGGACCTTTGAGTTAAAAAGTGGGGGGTTTTGTTTATTTGCAGCCTTTTTTCTTTTTCATTCGTTATTCAGCTGAATCAGTAATTCAGAGAGATCAGGTTTCTGGCTGCCTCTGGCCATAGGAGGGCCATGTGTCTTAGCCCAAGGTTTGAAATGTGCCAGTGCTCTGTTGGGTGAATGCTTTGGCATGTTTCTCCCAACTCTCACTGCTCTTGACTCATCTTACAAATGGTTTCCCTGGCTCATATCTTTAATCTGTGTTCGTGGTGCCCAGCCTGTTCCCTCTGTTAAGGAGTTCACTGGTGGCATGTTTTGTTGAAGATCCCAGTCTGTATGTCCCTATTCCACCCTGCTGTGCCACAGTGACTCCCTGTCTCCTTTGCTCCGTTGGTTTCCACTGTGGCATGACTGATCCCAGCTCCTTGTCTCCTGGATATGGGGGAATGGCTTCACACTGAGAGTAGGTTTAGGTTAGATACTAGGAAAAAAATTCTGTCCTGTGAGGGTGGTGACACAGGCTGCTGAGAGAAGCTGTGGATGTCCCATCCCTGGAAGTGTCCAAGGCCAGGTTGGATGGGGCTCTGAGCAACCTTGTCCAGTGGAAGGTGTCTCTGCCCGTGGCAGGGGGTTGGAACAAGATGATCTTTAAGGTTCCTTCCAACCCAGGCTGTTCTCTGGTCCTGCGATTTTGGTTTTGCCAAGTTCCACTATGAATCCATAACTCCCCAGTGCCCCTTTCATTGTATTGCAGGTTTCTTCCCAGGATTGTCCCACCTCCCCTCCAGTTCCTCAGGACCCTATCTCTTTGCAGTCTCTTGTGAAGGCTGTAGCATGACTCTGGAGCTTAGCCATTCAAGCTTTTTTCTTGGCAGCGACTCAGCTTTCACAGCAGAAGACAATGGGACGTTTTACCCCTCTGTTTCCTTATTTTACCAGGCAGATAAGACTGTTTAGTCTCCTTCTCAGAGGTATTTAAAAATCTGTGTAAGAAGCATTTCAGCAGTCTGCAAGCACAAAGCACCACTGTTAATGAATGAAATGAGGTAAAAGTGGAGTTGGTGATGGTACATTGAGACAAACGCTCAGGCAGTTTTCTGCCAAGGTGCAGGGAGCCTTTCCAGCCCTTTTAGTGCTGGGCATCACTGCAGAAACCTAGCAGTTCTTTTCTTTGAAGTGTCATCCCCTGAAAATAAACAGCAGAGGCTTTGAGGCAGTCAATTCAGCCTCAGTTTGGTGTCTCCCAGCATTTGTTTTCCTCACTGGAAGATGCAGCACTGTGTGCTCCCAGCCCCGCAGAACCTGTGTGCGCTGCCATCTGCCTCTGCTGCCATCTGCTCCCCTGAGCTGGCTGCAGCCAGAGACAGCACATGTCCTTTCTGATAGCAACAGGAAGGTTATCTGTCCTGAACCAGGGAAGCATTTCTCTGGAGGAGCAGGGGGAAGGTGGAGGTTTGCTGGTTTGCCATGCTTGTATTCCTCTTTGGCACTCGCAGCATTTAAGTGTGACGTTCCTGCAGTTTGGCTGCCTTGCGACCATGTGGAAAAGGCCTTGTAGCAGAGACGGGAGGTGCTGCATAGGCAAGGTGATTCTTGGTTTTTCTTACTGGCATATCTTTTATTTTAAATTTAATTTAGCTCTTCTTTTCCCAGTGTGTCAGAGGGATTCTTTTATACCCAGCTATGTAACCTTGCTTGATGACATAGCAGTGATTCTCCAAAAGAATGCGGGATTTTTCTTCGCTTTTTGTTTTTCCTCTCTTGTTCTTTGGAGCAGAACTTCAGACCTGTATGAGGTCATGCCCATATTTTCTTCATATTTTTATTTTTATCTTGATAAATAATATATAAATGAACTAGAGAGAGAATACGTAAATAGGCAAGGGTGTGTATCCAGAATTTTTTAGGGTTATTGTTACCTCATCATATGTGTGTCTACATATAAAATATATCATTCATCTACATATTGGAAAAATCCTTGAAGAATCTCTTCATAAACAGTGCTGGGCAGTTTTGGTTGCAAGAGTTAAACATTTGAAGAGCGAAGTCCCATGCATGGTTCTCATGGGCCTATTTTTAGTTTCTCTTATGGGAAGAATGGCAAAAAATAGAGCAGGACCGTGACTTTGGAATTAGTGCACAGAATGTTTATAGGTTAGTTGACAGGAGTGTGTGTGTGTGTGTGTGTCTCTGCCACAGGACTTCAGTACTACACTTCCTGTACATTCATTAACAGGACTCCCAGCAGAGTTACTGTAGTTTCAGCACTCATAACACTAATTTTAACATGCTATAAAGTGCGTCATAGCTCTGAAGTGCTATTTTCAGCCTTGATTAGGGACTGCTGACCTGAAAGATCTATATTTCTCCACTGAGAGGCTTTCGTGAATTCACAAATCTCTGGATTTGCCCAGAGTGCTCTGGTCCTCCATCTCTCCCTTCGTTCAGAAGCTGTGGATGGGTTGGATGCACAGAGGTTTGCTGCACTTATGCAGAGGATGCATTTACAGCCTGCAAGTGCTAGTGCTGCATCTTTTAGAGGTGCATCATTTTGAACAAATTAAAATATTTTAAAGTGTCAGGATGTTTGCCTCTTTGGTTATTGCTTTCACTTTCTTCTTCTGTCCTTGATGATTTTCTAGGTGTTGTTTGGTTCGATGGGCTCAGTCTGGAAGGCTGGTATTTCAAAAGTGCAAAGTGCAGTTCTCCTCTGGCTGTGTGACTCCAAGACAAGGAGCTCTTAAACCAGACTGTATTTTGATGCATATTTTCAAATCATGACTTTACAGGAATCAGGTAAGAGAAAGGAACGTAGACATTTGATGTCTTTTCTCTTAAAAAAAAAAAACCCAAAACTAAGACTAAAACATTTAAACTTTTAAAATTTTAGCAAAATAACTTTTGTTGCCATTAAACTTTCCATGGAAATACCTGCCTCATATTTTCCAAGTCACTTTCCATTGCAGCTGTTTCCTAACAAAATAAAATGTCCTGCCTTGTGGATGACCTGCTAGCATTTAAAAAAGAAAAAGGTGAGCATCTGAGTGGGCAAGGCTTGTCTTCCTGTGGACTTCACACTTGTGCAGTGTTTGAAACCTTTAAAAGGAGGGGGTAATAGTGAAATAAAAAGCTTCCTATCCCCTGAGACAGACAGAAAGGAAAACAAAAGCCCCAAGTTCCCCAAAGTGGAGCAAGAATCGAAAATGTTTCAAGAGTGTCCCCTCCCTGTTCTGTTTGACACTTACAGAATACCTGCACTTAAAAAAAACCCTTTGAAATACTGACTTGACTGGAAATGAACAATTAAAAGCTCTGGCCTTTGTTGTTCATCATGTATTGGGCAATTACATGTCAGCTTTGCATTAATTTGTTGGCATGGCTCTGAATTGGTGCGCAGGACTGAATTGTTCAACACTCAGTTCACTGGCCATTAATTGAGCAAATTATTCCAGTAGCAAAAAGGGCAAATTTTTACCTTGCCCTCATGTTTCCACCCATCTCTGTCATTCTCTGTTTATGTGAAAGGGAGTGAGGAGGAAAGGCAAATATTTCCCTGCCTCCAGGACTGCAGACAGTTGGAAGAGACGCTCCGGTCACTCCAGTCACAGCTCCAGATTTGGTCCTTTGCTTTTTTAGATGGCACTCTAGTGAGAGTGTGTCTCTTATTTGTAATAGCACACAGATTTGAAAAGCCATTTTCCTACAATTAGTGGATACTGATTAAAAAACCAAACCAAAACCACTGTAGAGAGCCAGGTTAGGGTGACATACTGTGAAGGTGGGGTAGCAGTTTTTCTTTTTAAAAACTGACTTCATCAGGCAGCCTGCTCCATTTTGTCTTGGATGAAGGCTGCATTGCATGTGTGGCATGTCTTTCAATTTGCATTGTATAAATGCACAAAATATTCCAAACAGGTTACAGAAACTGATGGCTGGCCTGTTAGGACTGTGGTGTTATTGCAAATAATGAGGCGTGGAACAAGAGTAGAGGGAATAAAATCTTTCAGCAGTCTTCATCTAAGTATGTGTATTTAATTTCCCCTGTTCTCCTGAGTGTAAAAACAGCAGGAAGGTCCCAGAGCCCCTTGGAGCAGAGGAGCAAGTTGGAAAGCCAAGCTTTCAGATAGGAGATGAAATCACAGAGCTCCAAGTCTGATGTTTCCCCTCGCCCCCCTCCTCTCTCCTCCGCCAGCCTACATTTCTTGGCTCCCCTCAGCTCCGAGGCTGTTGGGGTTGTGACGTAAATGACTCCCAGCGAGTGACCCCCGTGGCAAACCTGTAAAACATTATACAGCATGAATAAGAAGTCTCTTATTAGGCCTGCAGCTGGCGAGATGCAGACATATGGCAGCAAGGATGTTTTGGAAGAAAGGCACGGCTTGACAAAGAACCCAGTCTCCCGATAAAGGTTTATACTGGCACTTTCCTGTGTTTATAATACCATATGCCAGGGCCATGGCCTCTTTTTTCATCATATTGTTGTTTAAATTTTTTTCTAAACCTAATCAGCCCTTAGGTTGATGAGTCTGAAATGCAGAAACTTGATATCGATATTAGTTTTTCCTTAGAGTTCTTTGACAGGAGTTGCACTGTTGTAACTGCCTGAACTCAAATCTGCTTCATGTATAAAGTGAAGTAAGTTCGTCAGGACCAATTGTTCCTGTTATGAAAAGAAAGTTTTATTTTTAAGAACATTCTCAAAATAGATCCAATATTGCCCACTTTTTTGGTTGGTTGTTATTTTTTTTTTCCTTGTGTAGATGTTCAGTCTTGTTTGCTTGCTTGCTTTTTTGCTGTGTTAGTTTAGTATTACAGGATAGTATAAGCATGGTTGTTTTCAAGGAGGGTTGCTATTTGAGTGTGTTTTTAAAACCTCTTTCCCTTGCAGCCTCACAATCTCAACAATAAGCTTTTCTTAGGTCTAGGCATCTGGTCTCTGGTTTAAGAGCTGCACAGTCATGCTGTTCTTCTATCAGTTACGTGATAACTGGTACTTTAAATAATCATCCTTGACCTTTCTGTAGTCTTTCAGGCAGATTGATTAGTTAAATCCATATTTACAGTGATAGCCAGAGAGGTTTTTGTTCATGTGTAGCTGCCAGTTTGGGGTTTTGTTATTTACAGGACGGTAACCCTTAGGATTTCCCCTTGGGTGTCTGGCCCCATTGTTCTAGAAGCAGCATAGAACCAGGACAGAACTACACTTTCTTCTGCTGCAGAGGATTTCAGTCAAACTGAGTTTTGGTTGGAGGAAAGTTCTACCTTGAATTGATTCAAGACCACCTGGCCCCCATGTGTTATGCCAAGTATAAGAATTTTCCTCACATTGGGAAATTAATATTTTAAAATGAAGCGAGTTCTTTTTCTGGCTTTTTTGCAGCTGCATTCACTGACAAAGCAACTCTTCGGCTGCTGAAAGTTGAGGTGTTGGAGCTGCACTGACTGTGTCCTCTTAGGGCAAAAAAAAATTCTCCAGCAGTAGATAGTTACCCACTTTTTAGTAGTCAGGAGTTTGTCGGGCGATGCACTCTGTGAGGTAGAAACTGAAAAGAAATGGTTATAGCATAGGAGAGATGCCAATGAAATTAAGAAACAAGAAGAGCTGGAAAGAAGTCTGGGCTCTTTTTTCACTTTTTTTCTTGACTTCTCACATACAAAATAACCTTGTCTCATACCTCCTCCATATCTTGGGCTTTTTCTTATGGTTTTGGCCAGAAACTGACAAAAACCTTGAATTAACTCCACCCTGGTACAGCTAATCCCATGGGCCTTTTCTCTAAGTGAAGTTACTGCTTCCTGTTGTTCCCACAGGGACTTGGGAACACTTAGAGGAGATTGGTAAAGAAGATTGGAGCAGCTAAATTGGCCAATTCCTCACTGTTTCTCTTGCTTGTTTGCTAGATTTAGGGATGAATTTTGTATCCCTTTGTAGAAGTGTGGCCTTTAAGAAAACCCCAAAACAACCAAATAAAAGAAACAGTGAACACTTGTCTGCTCACTGAGCAGTTGGGTGTATCAACTAGGGTGAGCTGTAGGTCCTGTCCTGCAAAAGTGAAATTCCTCCCTGGTATGGAATCCTGGACATTTGACTCCTGCACACACAGCAAAACAAAACCAGCCATCTGCTTGCCACGTTCTTAGCACATTTCTGGTTTGGGTTTGTTGTTTGGGTACCTGGTGGTTGTATGAACCTGGAGGATATTCCTCCTTCTCCCTCTGCCTCCCATCCAGTAACAGGATTACAGCCAATTGTCAGCCTAGATGGAGCTTGCTGCGCTGCCTGGGTTGGAGATCAGACTCTGAGCTCATTCTGTCCCAGCTCTCTGATGCCTACATCCACTGTTAGATCCTTGTCCTTACAGCTTGGCACTTGGGAAGTGTTTCTTTACTGTTCAGCGCACGTTTTGCTGGGCACGAGCTGTGGAGCTGGACTTGCTCCCATGCACCAGGGTCACCAGGATGTCTGCACTGCTCTGGGTGATCCACACCTGAAAGCAGGGAGAGGAAGAACACCAGGCTTCGGTGTTGTGAGTTTTCCTAGAGCACAGCACTCGCAGGACATTTCCCAGTTGGGTATCAAGCTGCCTGTGAGCTGCTGTCAGCTCCTGCTTGCGAACCCCTCCTGACTCCCTCTCCCTGCCCTTCTCCCAGGTGTGCAGCTTGTGCATCCTGACGTTAGAAACACTGACCAGCCTGTAAGTTCTGAAAATTTGGCCACTCCTTGTAAATCAAGAGCTACTCAACAACCAGATTTACAGCCCAGTGACCAGATCTGCAAGTAGGACCCTGGAAGCATTTCATGAAACGCAGCCTGAATAGCTTGAGAAACTCTGGGAGTGAAGTTTGACAGCAGCAGAAAAGCTCAATTGAGTCAGTAAACCCTTTACAGCTTGAAACAATTGTGGGGTTTTCTCTCTGTGTTTTGGGGCTTTTTTCCTTTCAAATTTTAATTTCAACACTCTGTAGTAAAAGAAAACTGAAATGCTGTTGTCCTAGACTTTGAAATATTTAAAAAGGATGTTTTGATGTCTCATAAGTGTCCTCTTTCTCCCTTCAAGTACTTGTATCAAAACCAACATCTTTAGCTAATTCAATTTGTGAAGCATTTGAGTTTTGAAGAAATCCAGGTTTAATTCTTCCAGTTGAGTCCACTGGTTGTGTTTTTTGCTTCCACTGGTTGTGTTATTTGCTTATATGCAGGTGCTCTTTGCATTCTGGGGACAAGGAATTAGTCTGTGCCTCTACAAGATACTTCATAATAATCACAAAGCTGTTTTTTAATAAATAACCAGAAGGCTATTTCATTGAAAAAAAAAACCTAAAAAATCTTGTGTATTAGGATGTGAGGACATTAAATCTGTAGTATCCAAAGTGCATTTTTAACTCATGGTCTTCAAATAAAGACTTGGCATATATTTGTGCTGTAAGACAGTAGGAATTCTTGTGCTGTTCTGTACTGTTGCAATAGCAGATATTTAGGCAGTGGATAAGCTACTGGGTAAATTTTCACATGCTTTCTGACCTTCCTGATGCTGGCATTGCCTAGTCTTCTCAAGTAGAACTGAGATAATTTGGCCCTTGAGATAAAGAAAGAGAGATAAAGTTATTTTTAGCGTTAGCTTGCTTTAGTTCTGGCATTTTGTGCTGTCCTGCCCATCCTCCTGACAGAGTGGAAGGATGCAGCTTGTTTATTATGTTTTACCATAGCTACTCCTCTGGCTTTTGATACCAGGCAGAGCTGAGGTTTACCCTTCAGCAGGTTTCCCACCACTGCAGAGGCAGCAGATCACAGATCAGCCATGAATACTCAGTTGTCAGTCCTTGTATTTATTTTTTTCTCCTCTTTGCAGTCCTAGCAGTTAAAAGCCTTCTTTCTCTCTTAGAGGAGATGTAGTTTCTTTTTTCTTTTTTCTTCTTTTTTCTTCTAATAATTTTGAAGTTTTATTTTATTTTTCTATGATTCAGATTCCAGGAAGTGAAATTTCTAAACAAACTTGAAATGCTGTAATTTTTACAGCTGCAGAAAGCAACCAGCTGTGTCTTCTGGAAGCTACAGTAAGAGGATTTAGTGCTGTTGTCTTTAGAGATTCCAAATGTTTTGAGCTTACCAGTAGTTATCAGTGTGGGCACTACCTGCATTTCCATACACTTTTTTCTCCATCCTGTGTATTTAATATTGTGAAAAATGTGGGTGGCATTATGCATATGGAGGCTAGATGCCACTTTTAATCACACAGCCAACAAAATGTGGCATTACAAGCAACTGGGAACCCTTTTACCCCCCTCTTTGATCATCTCTTCCTCGACGTCACACTCCAGACTGTCACTGAGAAGTCTCCGCTGGGAATACTCACCTTTGCGTGGCTCCTTGGTGAGAACTGAGCTAGTAAGCAGCTCCTCGATCCACCTGGCTTTCTCTTAAGGCCCTGCAGGTGTTTTACCAGGAACTGTCTTTGCCTGGAAACAAATGAAAATGCTGGTTCCAGGGCCACACTGTGTGTGTTGGGGGAAACAGGGCGGATATGTGGGAAGAAGAGTGTAAGGTTAGGAAAACTATTTAGGATATATGCATTTTTATTTATGTTCTATATTTAGGTATGAGAAAGGGAAGTTATTTTTTTTCCTCTTCTGTAGTTCTCCCAAGCTCATTAAGCATCTGTTTCTCAGCCTCTGTCGTCCTTGCCTGAACCAAAGTTGTCGGTGGCCCTGGTTCTCCTTCAAGGAGTCTTTGTCCTAATAAAGGGACCCATTGAGAGGGCCCAAGGCACAGAGGCACTCAGTGTTCAGAATGCAGCTGCTTATCTCCTGGCAACATGTTTGTGGAGTATGGGTCTTTATACTAATAAAGTAGGTAAACTGCAATTATCTATGATTTCTCTTTCTGAAAAAAAGAATTGCATGGAAAAATTGAAAGTGGAAGAGAGAAAATGGAGCTCACCATGAGCACTTTCATGTCAGAGATGCTTCACACACCTCAGTAAACCAGAAGGCTCTGTGAGAATGCTTTCTCTCCTGGCGTTTTGGCTCTTTATCTCTTCCTGTCGCTGTTCATCTCTGCATCCATGGGCAGAGCTGAAGTGGATTCGATGTCTTGAAAGCTTGGGGAAAGTTCAGCCCAGGTCTGAGGCACAACTGTAAAGTTTTTGACTTTGCTCAAGTTACCTTCTCCAGCTGAAGTCCTTCTAACTGAGGAAAGATGCCCGAGTTCAGCCCAGATATGGGGGAACAACTTTATTTTTTTATCCTTTGGTTTTTTCTTTCTTTCCTGTTTCGCTTTCTTAAAATGCTCTTTTGTAAAAAGGAGGGTTGTTGGTACGTGAAGCCTGTCCTCCTTCTGATACTTAGAGGGCTGAACAGTTCGCTTTCAGAAAGAGTGATAAGATCTCCTGGCAGGCAAAAATAAGAATAATTCTGTTCCCTGGTGTATACCCTTGACTCCCCCCAAAAAAGAACTTGGACATAAATAGTTGATTGAAACAAAGCCTATGGTCTGATCCCATGAGCTGAAGATATTCAGTTTCTATTCCCAGATTTGCAGTACTGTGCTGGGTAAATGCCTCAATTCTCCATCTGTGAAATGGAGATAAATCAAATTTTTTTTCTCAGGAAGGTTCTGTCTGAGTTAACAAATTTGTATGGTGGCCTGAAAATGCTTTAGAAGTGGTTGCTACTAAGATTTCTCTGATTTGCAGCTGACAGATAATAGCAGGGAGAGACTCAAAGCCATCTTACAAAGACGCAGGCTAATTGTGTTTAACCATGGCTCCCAGAAGACCAGGCTGGTTCCCAGGCACAGGAGGAAAAACAAAGGGCAACCTCCAGGCCACGCTGAATTGATGAAAATGTTGTTAGCATTAGGGGCTCAGGATTGAATCTGTAATCAATACACATCTGGAGAGCTCCTTTTTCATAGTCCGAAAACCAGATCTGCACAGCCACTTAGCACTGAGCAAAGCTTCCCCCCCCCCCCCCCCCCCCCCTCCACTGTTCCTCTTTTTTTTTTTTNTGTTTTGACAGTTAGAAATATAAACACGTTTCAATGTGGACCCTCCTGGTTAGGGTAAAGTGATATATTTCTAGTAAAATAACACTTCTGCTGAATCAAAATAGCATTTTTGCACAAACTGAACATAAGAAGATGAAAGAAAAAGTATTTGGGACACAGGAAAAAGGAACTTAAGTTACTTTTTCAGCAACAAAATGAAGGGACTGAAGACATTGTAATGAGATTAATAGAAGGAAAGCTCTTTTTTCTGAGGCAGTGCTGAACAGCTTGTCAATACGAAGGGGAAATGCTGCTTTTATTGATGAAGCTTACATTAAAAGTGTATTTCAGCAGCATGCAAAGCTAGATCACTCAAGGAATAAAATTCTAGGGGAAAAAAAGGACCAATAGTGGAGGGCCAAGTAGTTGCACATATAAAAGAAAACAAACAAATTTCAAAATTTTCTGGTTTTAATAGATGGACCTTTTTGACACACAGCTTTTTCCTTTTTTTTTTACCACAGAAATGGTACTTAATTTTGTTGAAGCCTGTTTCTGAAAGGCAAATTAGTCCAAATATATTTTCAATATGTGATATTCTTCCAGCAAAGAACATTTCAGCAGTTTTCACGTGATCCAGTTTAACTGAACCAAAACTAGGAGCTTGAAACAGAGGGTCAGCTGCATGTCTCTGCTTTGAGATCAGCCCTTCCAGAAAGGGCTCTTTTCCCCTCTGTCCTGCTCTGCCTTTCTCCTTCTCACTCTGAAATTCCTCCTGGTACACCCATTTGCACCATGACCCCCCAAATATCATATATTCTGTGCATCCTTTACACCATGGTAAAGACTTGCACCTTTGGTGGGCTCTGCTTTTGCTGTTAGCAGTGCTGTGACACTATGGAAATATGATGGAAATAGGACTTGGGTGAACCACATGGAATGAAATGTTGGCAGACAATGTTGCAGGAGAATGTATTTTATGATATCCCTCTAAGATAACATATATGGTTTTATTTAAAAATGAAATCTGAGAAGCAAAGCTCATTAAGAGTCAGACTGGTTTGAAAGGCAGTATTTCAAATCGTGGAAAAACCTGCAGCCATTGTGAAAAATCTGTCTTTACTTCATCTTCTAGAAACCTCCACTGAAATCGCTCCTGTTAGGGTGGATGAAGGTGCCTGACAATTCCCCCTTGTACAGCACAAGCCCAGTATTCATCTTCCTGGCTTTTGCCTGTTTATATCCAGCATCTCTGCAATCCAGATGGGGAAGAGCACATGTGACAGCATGTGTGTGTGATTTGGAGCAGCAGATGGGTGCGAATGACAAACTGTTGCCTGTGTAGGCACCTACCTAGAGATGACTCAGAGTCCTGCCTCTGTGTGTTGCTGTGCTGTTCCTGCGCTCCGTTGTGGGAGAGGGCAGTCAGGGCTCCTGCATCTGAAGCTCTACCTGACTCGACAGGGATCCCATGCAGGCATCCAGATTTCAGTGCTGGTGTCTATTTGCAACGTGCCTCCTGTCTAAGAAAGCACAGACCGTGTTAAAAATCATATAGGGAGAAAAGCGAGGTGGGATTGACTTGATATTCCAGCTCCGTAGTCAAGGGAGATCTCCCTTTGGTGTCTTTTTAATTCCCCGAGTAGGGCTGTCACCTGGCATTTCGTGCTCTGTTGGAGTTGCCTTGCCCTGTTCTGCTCCTGCTCTGAATGTGTTCTACAGAAAGAGAAGAGTGATGGAAAGTGAAGTGCACTGAGAGGTGAGAAGCTGGTGTTTCTACCGTGGTCCTACAGCTTACGATACTCCCACTGCACAGGCGTGATGTGATCAGCTGGCACAGGGTGTCACGCAGTGTCTGACAGCATGACCCCAAGGAAATTGGTGCCGATTCCAGCTGTGGGAAAATTTATGCCCCAAATGTGCTTTTGCATGCATTTCAACTTAAAACTGTAGGACAGGAGAACCTAAAATGTGTGTGTAGCTTATTTCCTTGAGCGAGGCCCTTTTGAGTCAGCAGGGTCATCAATGCTACGGCCGTGCATGCACATGGACCTGCTAGGTTGGGAATGTGCTTAGCACAAGGTTTGGTGTCTGACTCATGGCATTGATTTAAAACCCACAAATTCTGCAATTTCTCCGTGTGTTAGTCCTGACAGCTCTGCTGTAAGGCCTGACTGGCGTATTAAAAGTGAAGCCCTGCTCTGACAGTGCTCTGAGCTCTGCTCATTCCGTAGAGCCAGCAGAGCACCAAAGTTTGGTGTCTGTGGTCCCATAAATTTGAGGTAGGTAATCAAATCCTACTGCTATCTGGCTGAAACACATATTCTGTGGCCAGGAATTTGCATGTAAATGTCAGTGGGAAATTATCGTCGTGAATTTTCTGTGTGACAGTTGGCTTTTTTCCTTTATTTGAAATGATGCGGTTGCAAGGATGAGTAGAAAAGATCCCTGGTTTGCTGCTGGAGAGACATCTGAGCCCCATGTGAGCACCCTGCCGAGGACAGTTGGAGGAGATGGGAGAACTCGGCTGCTTGGGGATGGAGTGGGTGAAATGTGTTGTGCTGGAAGAAGATCACTGAACTGATTTAATTAGTTCCGTTTCAGAGGATTCATTTTTGCTCGGGTCACTGCTAGGTTCATCTATTTGCTTTTTTCCCCCTCTTAGCAATAGATAAATGCAGGGTGATAATTAATTTGGCAGGTTGATTGAGATTGGGTGGCAGAGAGGGGAGTTTTCCTGGATGAGTGATGAAGCATTGCTGGTTGAGCTTAAAGTGAATAGTCTGAAATAGAAAGTAGTTAGTATAAAATCCCCCCAAGGGTGTATTTAAACTGAATGTACTTTGAGTTTTGACATTGAGGTTTTTTAGTAAGCTACCAGACTCTACAGAGTAATTTTAGGACATTTGCTAGCTGGGATCTAGCTGTTGAAATGTCAGTGCTGTTCTTCTGCTTTGTGAAACCTCAAAACCCGGAAAATGGGGTGTTAATGAAAGAAGTGGCTTGTTTGTGTGGGTGTCAGTCTGAAACAGGCCTTGGCAGAGCAATGCTTTTTTCTTTTCCAGGCCAACCCTGGAAGCTGAGGCTTCACCTGGCCAGATTCAGTGCTGCTCTCAGGGTGGGAGAAGGCCCTGTGGGTCAGCCTGCTTTGTGGGAGGCCAAATTCTCTTAATCTTAAAATTTTCATTGCTGCATCGCAGCTCTCCCTCAGTGCTACCATTAATGTGTTTCAGGAAAGCGAGCTGCTGAAACTGTAAGTATTACAATTCTGGCTTTCTGCCTCCCTCTATTTTGGCCTCACCAGGGACCAGCTCCTGTATCCACCATGTTTTGTGTTTCACACCAGATGGACACTAGGTTGCCATATTAGCATAAGCAAAGTTTGGCTTTTTCTTTGCAGTTAAGTGCTTATGGTATCACAAGAGATGTGATTTGGTCAAACTGCTGGATTCTGCTGCTTACAGAATTTCCAGTTTGGGGGGACAGGGGCACTGCCACCTTTGATTTCTCTGACCAAGCACTTGCAGTTAGGATGTCTTCTCTCTCACTCTCTACCCTCTTCCTTTTTGTAAGTGATTCTGCTCTGTTCTGGTTTGACTTGACAGCTGTGACAAAACACCAACCTGTGTGCATGAGGGAAGTACAGAGGGGACATGAGCAAGTCACACATGTCCCCATCCCTCCTGCCATGGCTCAGTTCCCTTGCACTAGAACCACTTCCAAAGGTTAAATTAGTCTGGTGAAACCTCCATGCTTATTCAGTCCTAAGGGCTCTTTTCTGCTGAGACTGCCAGTAAGGATGTCAATTTGATGATATTCTGGGGTTTTGTTTGGGTTGTTGTTTTTTAGCTGTGAGGTAGACACCCACTGGGAATCAAATTGGAAAATTCCCATTTGTATGCAAACTACCAGAGAATGGTCAGCTATTTGAATAATGCACTTCTGAAACAATGCATTGGACTAACTTGCCTTCCATATGAGCTATCATGATCTATGTTCATATTGAGGGTGAGCCAGCTGAAATCTGAGCTTGACTGAAAAATCCCTGAAATGTTTACCTGCTTTTCCAGTGGGTTTTTAATTGCTGTGCAAAAAGACATTGCCTGTATCTTCAAGACATTTCTTTGGAAGCAGAGACCCTTCTGTGCACTGGTTACTAGCCCGAAATGGCACACGTCACCTTTGAGATTTGTGTTAGCAACACAAAGTGCAGATGAAACCTGTGTGACTCCAGGATCTCTGAAAAGATGAAAAGGGAGAGAAAAACTGTGCACTAAAGAGAGAATAGTATTGGGAACATACATTTCAGAGCAGAATGTTTTGTAGAAGTCTTTAGACCCCTTAACAAAAGAAAAAAAGATTTTAGATGCCTCAACATGATTTCAGAGTATGCTGACTCTGCTGCAGTAGCTGTCTAGTTTATCAAGCCTCTGCAGGCTTGGTATTGTGAATGGTATTCTTAATGCACAGTTAATGATTCCCAATGGAAAAAAAAGTAAATAAGCTTTCTGACTTTTTCTAGGAGCTTAATTGCACCAGAGTGGACTTGACCATGTAGCTTTGAAATCCAGGAGCTTCATGTGTGCACTGTGAATAGCAAGCAATGTTTAAATAGTAATTTTCTCCTTTTTAGCAATCTACTTTTGTTCTTTTGTTAACTTGCTGTTATATTTAGGAGTCTTGACGTTGCTGTGTTGCCCTGGCATTCCCATACTAAGGGATCTTCTTTTCTAAGTGACTGTTTGTAAATCACGGCTGTGGCTAAGGTGGGAGGATATCAGAGGAGCTGTGCCCACACTTCTTATCTTAACCATATGGATATTTTTCTCTAAGGCTTTGGTTTTCATGACTATGCTCAAAACGGGAAAACAGGTATATGGAAAATTTGGTGAACACTTTTGCTTGTGGATTACTAGTACACCAGATCAGTAGGCCTATTATTAATCTACCAGATCAGTTCAAGGGGATAAAAAAATCTATTTATGATCAGTTTAATTGTTTTACTCATTTATTCTGAAGTTAAATGTCCAGATTAAGATCATTAATTTAGGAAGCCTTTGTTAAAAAATCTGCTTTACATCTGCAAGCAACTCTGTGTGGCATCCATCCTTGAGGATCAATGAAGAATAAGAATTGCTTACCAAAAAAAAAAGGAAATAAAAAAGGGGCAAAAACCCAACCACCACCACCTCCTCCTTCCCACCCCCCACACCCCCCCCCAAATCAGGTCTTTTCTCTATTTTACTACAGCTCTACCTCCCAAACCTGTTGTTTAAAATCCTCTTTGATGTGTGAAAGTGTCGCAGAGGGTCTGATGCTGGTCAGGACCAGTTTGCCACGACCTTCCTAGAGAGAGCATTCTGCAAGGAACAACTCTTCCAGGGGNAGATTAATAGGGACTTGAGAAATTCAATGGTAGGAGTGAAAATAATAGAAACACGCATGGATTTGTTTTACTACTGTCACCTGTTTAAGTAGTTGTGACAAAGATTTGTATAAAACCAGATACAGGGTGTGGAGGTGGATATTCCTGTGCCTTTTCTTTTTTCCACCTACGTTTTTTTTTTTTTTTTTTTTTTTTTCCCCCAGGGTTTANNNNTTTCTTATTTCCCAGTAGCTTCACATTCTCTGAAGTTAAACCTGCTCATTTTCAGGGGTGCAGTGGAGCAAGGGGCACAGTAGCTACCAGTTTGCTGTGCCATACTTCTTTGTGTCCCTTGCCCCCTGTAAGGAAGCCAGGATCCCTGAAGAAGTCAGATGCAGTTTATTGTCTGGAAATAAAAAGGTCATATGCTGCCACGAGAAAGTCCTCCAAAATGCAGTCTCTTGCTGTCTCACCCAGTGCCAGGTATGATCTCATTCCTTTGGAGCTGAGTCCCTGGTTAAGTGCTGGGGGCAGTTTCTTTGCTGTGCCTGCGGGACAGTCACTGCTGGTGCCTTTTGGGCTGTGCTCTGTGCTGCCGTGCCCATTTACCTCCCCTCGGCCCTGCTTCACCAAGTGCCCTATTTTTTCTCCATCCCCTGCTGCCACAGTGGCTCGTTGTCCTGCTCACTGTCTCAGCAGAGTATCTGCCTGATACACAAGTGCTCTGTGTAGCCTCTGGCAGTGCTGTGGTTCGTTGCTTGACCTCTCAACCAGGTTCTGAGAGGGATGGAGGAGGCAGCTCCCTCCAGGACTTCCAGCTTCCCCAGGGTAGCAACTTCAGAGGATTTTAACTCTGTCCCCGCATGGGGCTCAGCCTGCAGGGAAGCCATTCACTGCAGCTTTTCTTCAGACCCATCACTGGACCTTGCTGCCCCTGCCTCCAGTTCAGAGTAATGCCAAGTTCCAAAGCATTTCTGCCTCTGCTTTTGTTTAAAAAGCTTATCTCTGCTTCCAGCTGTTGTCCAGCAGCCCAGAAACATTTGAAACAACGTCTTTGACTAGGAAGCAGCTGAATGGCTGTTAAATGCTCACCCCCAATTTATTAATTTGGTTGGTTTGTTGTGGTGAATTATTTTGTTCGGGGTTTTTGTTTGGGTTTTTTTAACCAGTCTTGGAACTGAGGTTGGCCTTGGTGATTTGCAGGGCTACAAAAACTTGGGATCATTTGGGGGGAGAGTTTCCTCTCCACAGTGGCTGTGATGACACGAGCATGCAGCTCGCACATCTGGCTGAACAGCATGGCTCTGACATCTTGTGCTTTGTGCTGACCCTGGGAGTTGGCCAGCGGTTGTGGAAAAGGGATTGTTTTTCCAAATACTGGAGCCCTTTGCTGTCTGTGTGTCATAGCCTACACATGCACTCTCAGCACACAGCAAGGAAGGCATCTCAGATACTTTGGATGCCCTCAGGGCAAGGTGCAGTTCTGCCATTTGGTGGAGAAGGTGGTCAGAGCAGCCACGCAGTTGCTCCCCTGTTATGTTATCAGGATCTGGCAGCTCCAGATAGCTACTCCTGCTGATGGTGTCCACACCAAAATTGCTCCCTGAATCAAGCAAGTCAGTAAATCATCTCATTTATCTTGATTACCATGAAAATGCAGGGAACAGTCTATCGGACAGAAGGAATCCTACTCAAAATAGCATGTGCAAAAACACCGTGTTGGTTTCTGTGTGACCAGACTCCTGCATGTTTGTAAAAATAAATGTTTCCTCTAATATGTAATCAAGGAAATAATTTATGCTTTTTTTTTGGTTACCAAAAAAGGAACTTATCAGGAACATTTTGTGCCTACATGCTGGTAACAAACAGTTTCTTATTACCAGTGGAAATACGATCCTGCCTTGAGCATGGCTAATACCCGTTCAGTCAGAGAATATGGATCATACTGTGCCCCATTCAGCAGAAGCTGTAAGGAGGCAGTGTCAAACAAGTCAACAGTGAGACACTGTTTCACATCCTCAACATGCCCATTCAACTAAATCTCTTCCAAAGAGGGAAGATGTTATGCTCATGTTCAAATAGAAGCTCCACTATTTTGGTGAAGGTTGAAACCAGGTGCCAGCCTGATTGGATACTCCTATCTTGCTCTTCTGGGAGCTGGTTCTCACATAAAAACAACTCTTAAAGCTGCTGGCTACCACCCAGCCAAAACTGCTCATCATCTCATTGGTAATTCATTTTTGCCACTACTAAATGCTCTAAATCCTTGCAGGAGTGGCAAAAAGGCATTTTTGAAGGTTCTCAGCTGTTTGGGAGAGCTCAGGCCACCCTATTCATGTATCACAACCAGTTCCACAGGGAATGTGGGATGCAAGTGTTTGGCTCTCAATCACAGACGGGGCAGAGGAGCAATTTCTCTCACATTCCTGTGCTTTGCTTTGTGTTCACCTTTCACTAGAGAGAGTGGGACTCTTTTATGTTCACTATAATGGAAATAAGGTATCCAGCCACACTGAATTTTTAAAATCCAAGGGAAGGAGCCAGTGACATGGGGCAAAGTCCTCGTGTGCATTTGGGCTATGTGATCCTGTTGCAGTCTTTTTGAATCCCATTTATTGTCTTTGGTGACTACTGGTTTATTTAGCTCACTTTTGTCATCACCATCTAATTGTTTTTATAAAAGTGTTGCATATTTCTGAATATGTGTCGAAAAAAAATTGCAGAGCAATAGACTATAATCTGAATAGAATTAGATTAGACTTTGAATTGATTTAAAGGCTTTTATTAAACACTAAATATAACTATTTCACTGGTCCTCTTAAGTAGTTACAGGGAAAAGATCTGCTCATTCCTTCTAATGAAACTGTGCTGAGTGTCATATTTGCTTTAATAAGTCCATATGGTTTCAAAATGCTGTTGCATTCTGCTGCTGAGGACTCCCTCCCCTTTCAAAGAGTATACATGGGACTGCTTGTATTTTAAATATTGGGTTTTGTTCCTGACTTGTGCCCACTTGGGGAGGTCCTTGTAATAAGATTATGCCTTTTCTATTTCTCTGAGTGATTTTTTGGGGTTGGGTTTTTTTGGTTGGTTTTGTTGGAAGTTTTTTTATCTCTTTTTTTTTTTCCCCAGCCATTGCATAGTTAGCAATATTGCTGTTTCAAGGGTGCCAAAATTAAAACCCCAGGACAGAAAAGATTATATATGGGAAAACCAGGACTTATAAACAGCTGAAAATGTTTAAATTGTCATTCTTTGCTCTCTTTTTATTTATTTAGATCTCCTACAAAATGTGTGGGTCACACTTTCCTGCAGTTCTCTAATTCTAAGGAGGCTTAGAATTACGGTTTATGAATGTTAATGAAAGTTGAAATCCTTATGTAATCATTTTCTGGGGCTTTAATTAAATAACCATATAGGAGAAGAACTGCATTTAGAGAGGCGAGGGCTGAAGATGCTAATTTTTAAACAGCTTTGTTCTACTTTAACATGGGTATCTCAGATATCTAACGTAGACAGTCCTTTATACCATTCCTTATTCCTTTGAAGGTATTGTTGCATTAGTGAACATAAGTTTTAAAACCACAGGCCTAGAAACTTCATGGTGTTTACAGCAAAAACCTGGAATTTAGAGCATAGGCCACCAGCCTACATCTTCAAAAGGACATGACCCCTTTCACTTCTCTTTTTCTGTGTGTGACTGGGCTTTTGGTATTGGGGTCTTTTCCATTCCTGCCTCCTCTTCCACTGACAGTCCTCACCCTGAGATGGAATGGGGGTTTCCCCTGGAGACCTGTAAGTCAGTTATTAGGGTAGAACGAACCAGTTGGTTTTAGTGAAGCCCATGGTTTAGTGCATTCCTGAACATGCAAGAGTTGTTATTGTTGCTAAAAGCTGCTTTAATCTGTAACTATTAAAACTGTCAGGGATGGGTTTCCAGCAGTTTCAGATGAAATGTGAAGTAGCTCTTTTTCTTCCAAGAGAGACTGCATGCATATAAGCTGTGTGGGAGTTTGATTTCAGTTTTATCCCTCCTTTTCTGCTGCTTAGCCTTAATACACTTAGCCTTAGTTGCCTGGTCAGTAAGAATAATAAATTTGATGCTCTGAGGCTGTTTATCGTCACTGGACCAAACTGATTCCAGAGAATTTTCAGAGGAGGTGGTGGGATCTGGAACAAACCCATCTGTTAGTGATAAACATAAATCCCCCTACTTCCAAATGCATTTTTATGTCAGTATCTCTGTTTGCATGTATGCACCAGTTAAACAGTATATTATTTTCTTTTTCCATGATTTTAGAAAGTTGACTCACTCAAGTGGATTTATGCACATGCTCTGTTTTTTCAGAGTGTAGTTGGTTTGTTGTTTAGTTTGGGGTTTTTTGTTTGTTTGTTTGTTTTTGGGTTTTGCAGTTGCCTTTAATTCTGTTTTGTCATCATTTAATTTCTATTCAGCTCGTGGAAATCGTGATTTCCACCTAGCCCAATAGTTTAGGCATACTTTCCTCCTTTTCTGGGTATCATGTTCCAGCACTTACTGTTTGTCTGTGAAAAGAAAATTCAGAAGTAATTGAGCAGAGTGTGGCTTGTTGAGCTGAAGGGTGTCACACTGAGGCGATCATCCCTCTGTAGAATTCTGGCCTGGCAGAGGTTTTGTTATAACCTCTGGGGTTGTTTTTTTTTTTCTGTCTTAAAGCTTGAGGCGTTTTTGTGTGGTATCCTTTTCATTTCATTTTTCATTCCTTCACTCCTTTGTTACTAGGGACCACCATATGCCAAGAACGTTCTAGCATGAGATGAGCACAGTTTTTAGATTATGAGGGAGAAATACATTTTAAAGCCAAGTAAGATTTTATAAAAACGGGAGGAAAAGGTTGGCTTCAAAGGTCATGGATTTGACAATAATGCTTGAAAACAACCTCACTGTTCTGCTGGGTGACAGCCACAGTCCATGTCACTCAGCAGAACCTCCTGGCACAGTGAGACAGAACACTGGTGTGGGCCTTGTTTTACACTGGGGACAACATCTATCAGCAAAAATACAACTGTGGCTGATTCCACCAATGCACCTTTGTAGAGAAATTAAATTGGACAAGGGTTGTGTAATTTGCTATGAGGAGTTTGCTCATAAAATGGTGAGAGAATAAGCAAGGGGTCACTCTGTTGGTTCCAATAAATTTGTGACTGCTTCACTGGTGACTTTGGCTTCTCTTCTGTAAGTGATGTTGATAGTTAGACACTGGGAAACGGAGCAAGGATGAGTTGTTACAGCCTTTGGACTCACTTTCTCACTGTTGCATTAGCTGCTGCTGTGATATCCAGTCTGTGGAGCACCCCAGGATTGCCCACACCTGGTGGAGGGGCAGGATTAGAGATGGGGAAACAAAAAGTACCCACAAGCTGGGGGGAGAGGAGGAGTGGTGGAGCAGAACAGGAGTGGGCTGTGGGGCTGAAACGTCACTGTGGAGATGTGAAGCTCCAGGCAAGAATAGGGATCAGGATGAGCAAACTGTGCCTGGAGGTGAATGAATGTTTAAGAGGACTTGATTTAGGTGTGAGGATTAGTGGTGACCATGAGTAACCACCCTGGCACACATCAAGTCTGGTTTCCTGGGACTGGCTGGCCTGGGAGCATCCCTACATGTGGGAACAGTAACTCCAAGCCTGACTTGTGGCTGCACCTCTCATTTTTGGTGGCAGTAATAAAGCAACCTTTCACTTTTCAGTGAACTATGGATTCAGTGAGGGTAGGAGCATGAAAAACCTGGCAGGGGGATTTTATGCTACACTTGGGTTTGAAGGTAAGGTGTGGTGTGTGCTGTCTGTAGAGCCTGGAGAACCGCTGTGGCCACAGCCAGGCCTGTAACATTAATCCTTTTTTCTTAACTGTGAGGCTTACTTGTTGTTCTAATTTCACTGATAGGATCCTGTAGGTAAAGACAGCCCTTATCATGCTGGGAATCACAGGTGGTCAGACTCAAGCTAAATTAATTTTCTTTTAGCCAAGTAAATTAAGAAAGCAGGAGTTACTTCCTCCTGAGGCTCAGGGGCTAAGGAGTAAAACTGAAGAGGTTTTTTTTTGGTTCAGAGGGGCAGAAGCCACAGAGGAAGGACAGGTACGAGGGTTCCGGCAGAGGCTCTTTGAAGCACATAACCTTCAGTAGGTGCATCTCTTGGTAGTTTTTGCACACCAGTTATTTACTGAGGCCAGCTTTCATAAACATCAAAGCTGTGCTTCATCCAGTAATGGAGAACTAATAGGGAAACCCAGCACAGCCAGTGTTTCCACCAACAGTATATGGAAAATAGGAAATAATTTCAGTAAAATGAGGGGCACAAGGCTGTATTACGTAGAAAAATGATGTGACACTTCTCATCTTTGGGGCCTATCTGCATGTGTGGTTTGTCTCCAGCTATGGAGGTAGATAGTTGTAGGTAGTAACTTAAAAAGAAGGGGCCCTTGGAAAAGAAAAGGATAAGTAGGAACAGTTGATGGAGAAGATTAAAAAAATCTCATCATAGGAGATGCATTTGGCTTTCCTCATTTTTCAAAGTAATTTTAATCTCTTGTCCTGGGATGGGTGTTTTGAAAGCATGTTCTGCAGTAAGTGAAGGTTGTACATCTCCTTGCCTACCTCTGAACTGGGAGAAGGCATTTCCTTTGGGAAAGAACGTTGGGGAAAATGAGCAAGAAAATGATCATGACTGTAAGTCATTACATGTCACATTAACCCTCCTATCTTTCATTCACATATTTTTATATTTGCATTAAGCAGTGCTTGTGTGTGTAGGAGCAAACGGTGCCCAGAAGGAATCCTTGAGTAGCTGTACACCATAATTCAGTGGTGAAACAGATTTAAAGCTGTTGCTAATTATCATGGCTGATAAAAAAAGTACATTGCTGTTTAATCAAATGTCCCCTGGTTTTGGTCATCTCCATGTTGATGATGTATCAGCTGTCCTTTTGCCAGATCATTATTAAACATTTGGCTAAAGCTGAATCTGTGGCAGTGGGAGTTTTATTGGTATGAGCAGAGTTGTGATGCTAGATGTGTTTGGGTTCTGAATGTAAAGGTACAATGTTGTATGGCTTCATTATGAAGCTAAAAGCTGCGTGAAATAAATCATAAAAGCAAACTCATTTATTTGCAAGAAAATGTGTAATGGATATAAAAGCATGAATGTTTCAATTAAAACTAGTGAGTGCAGTTTATCCCTTACCTCTGTTTTTCTCTGTTTTTCAGCTCATGGGGCATTCTGAATGGGATCACAAACGAGGACCCAGAGGCTCACAGGTCAGTTGCTCAGTATTTTGTGTTTGATTTTGGCTTTTGCTACATTTGAGGCATTCATGCAAGTTTTCCATCTGAGATTGGCAAAGTTGTTAATTTTGTTAATATTTGCAGGGTTGGAGCAGTGGAAAAAAGCGTAAAACCATGACAGCTTTCATTAATATAATTTTTGAGCTGTAATTCAAGCAGTTGATCCAGACAGAGCTGAGTCATCCAACAGAAAGGGTTTTTGGGTAGCAGAAAGATGGGTTAGGTGTATGGAGAAAGCATTTCTTACTCAGCTGTCTCTATCAGGACATCAGAGGAATGCAATTTCAAATAATGTGTGTATGTTTTGGTTGGGTTTTTTTTTTTAAACCTGACCAACTTGTAAAACTTGGATAGCCCTCTCATCAGGGCTCCTTTCATTATTGACCCAAGGTCTTAGGACCTGTGTGGGGAGGTGCAGGAAAGCCACGCACAGCCACTGGTTTGCTCTTGACCTGTCACTGGAAGGAAATCATGCCAGTAGTGTTAATGGTATCACAACACATTTTAAAATTATCTACAGAATTACAATTGCTGCAAAGGAGACATTGCTACCAGTATTGATGGTCAGGAATTTTCCTGCTTGGGTAAAATAGTCTTTCCCATCTAGTGCTGAAAATACATAAATACATTATTAGGGCTCCAGCATTTTGGACTTGCTTTTACTTCAGGTGAAGGGTTTTTATATGGATACTTTGTACAAATGACAATCCAGATGTGCTGTAAAAACATTAAAGGATCTATAATAAGGTGGGAAAAGAAAACTGTAGAATCACAGAATGCTTTGAGTTGCAAGGGGCCTTAAAGCTCATCTCGTTCCACCCCCCTGCCATGGGCAGGGACACCTTTCACTAGACCAGGCTGCTCAGAGCTCCATCCAGCCTGGCCTTGGACACTTCCAGGGATGGGGCAGCCACAGCTTCTCTGGGAAACCTGTGCCAGGGCCTCACCACCCTCACAGGGAAGAATTTCTTCCTAACATTTATTCTAAACCTACACTCTGGCAGTTTGAAGGCATTCCCCCTTGTTCTCTCACTACAGTTCCTGATGAAGAGTCCCAAAATGACCCAAGCTTTCTGAGTTCCGTGTGCTATCCTAGTGCCCAGACACAAAAACCAAGGAAGAAAAGGAAGAAAAGTTTCAAAAGAGAGAAGAAAATATGCCTCAGCTACTCCACTGTGGCATTAAGATTCTCTCTTTTACATGACTCTGAAAGTTGTCTAGATAGGAATAGTGTATTAAACCTAATTCAAGTAGTTCCTTGAATGGTTAGGAGAAATATATGAAGTTCTGATTTTTGCATGTAATAGAAAAGACTTTTTTTATCCTTTTGTGATTCAGTTGCACTGTTGCCAGTTTGCGTCTTTTAAAAAATGCACCTATTGTAAAAAACAAGATCTTGCTGAAAAATTAAGGTGAGTGATCTGTTAGGTATACTTAAATACCTTAAAACCTAGAAAGAAAAAAGGGGAAGTGGAATCACTGGTTTACCATAATGTAAAACTAAAATCCACGTATGAGCTCATAAAGTTATTCTACCAAGACTCATTAAAAAAGCTCTGATTCAGTGAAGGGGTTTTTTCTAAGAGCTAGTAGGTTTTCTATGGCATGTGTTGAAACATGAGGAGAAGCTACTACAAGTGCATGTCATACTTCTTAATGGCCCACTTGGAAAACATGTTCCTTTTCTGCACGTAGGAGTTGAATGCAAAGTGCTGTAGTTACAGGTAGCGATGGATGTCACATGAAATACACTGAGGCCTATGGGAATTTCTGTTTGCAGGAGTTTGTCTCGTGATAAGCATCTGCAATTCAATAGAATGTAAATGGCACAGCTAAAAAGCTGTCTTTACAATATTTAACTTGCTCATGACTTTTACCATGACCATCACTGCACTCCCCTTTTAAGAGACTGCCCACATATATATCTATGAATGTTGTAGGATTCCTTATCTTTTAGAATAATTATACTACTAAGGCTGCTCTAATTAGATTGAATTATGGGTTGCCTTACAAAGAGCAGTGAGTTCCTGGCTACGTATTTGTTCTTTTTTTTTTTTCCTTTCTTTTTTCATCCCTGAAGACAACACTGCCTGCTGCAAGTGCTTCATGCTGAGAATTTACTCTATGGGTTTGAAATAAAGCAGGAAGTGCAAAGCTAATTTCATTATATTTTGTGCTTAATTTTAAAGATTAATACATGTTAGAATTAGGAATTTAGACATGAAACTTCAAAATTGAGTTCCAAATTAAAGAAATTCCTAAGTGTTTAGGAATATTTAATTTGCCTAAAGAAATCTCTCTATCTCAAATATATACATGCAGTCTGTAGAACCACATCATGTGAGGGGATAATATTCATACCCATTTGTAATGTTGGCACATGCCACAAGAAAGTGTGACTAGCAGAATTCATCCTTGGAATACTATTGCTCTGCAGAAAAAATATGCAAATTGTATTTTAATCATTCTACTAGAACACAGTACTTCCAAGATCTTTCAGGTGGGACTCACACCACACTTCGTGCACACGTTTTTAGGAGGGCTCTTGGATGTGTGGGCGTAATTTGTTGCTCTGTCATCAAGACTTGTTTGGCTTGCTGGAGATGTAGGCGTAGCCCCAGAGTCAGTGGAATCGAGCAGTCGTTCCTCCAGCATTGTAAAAGAATGATGATGGAGAGAGAAACACAGGTCCAGCATTTTTAATTCTCTTTAACTATAAAAGCTCTCAATTATATATCTGAGGTGCTGCGTTTTACCCCTCCAGTTCCTAAGCAACAGCTATTTTCAGATTGAGTGCGTCTGGTGTTGTCTACCTACTCCAGTCTTCTTTCTGCGAGGTAGCTCGTCACTGAAAGCCGGGCTGTTCACTGCCTCAGCCTTTTGTTGTGGCACCGCAAGGACACAGATGCTTTAGAGAAACAGGAGAAGCTGGGGTGCAACTGGTCTCGACCTTGCAGCTCACAAAAACTTGTGTGCATCCGGGAGCTCTGCCATCTACAATGAAGAACAGGAGTCAGAAATAAGGTTCTTGCCACGGGTTTGGGACAGAAGCCTTTTTCTCAAGTCTGGAAAAGCCTCTAGAGCAGATTCAGAATCATGAGCCGGAAATCTCTGTACTTGCTGAAGCGTAGGTGGGAGTCGATTCCCACTGCTGACCAGGTACTGTGCTCTGGGAATCTGTTGTGTCTTAGTCTGCCCTCAGTGCCACTGTAAAGAGACAGTGATTTAATGGGGGTGTTTAATGTCCCTCTGTATACAGTGGGAACCAGCTGATCATTATTTGTCGTTTCCAAGATGAATGCTGCAAAATGTTGGTAAAGCTGATTGTGCCAGAGCATGTGCTTGTGAATGTGGAGATGCCATGGCAGCCCACTAATGCAGGTGCATTTAACCAACAGAGCCTCCCTGTCTCAAAGAGGAGACTTTTCTAAAGGTTTTAGGAGTATTTTAAACTGAGTGGCTAAGGAAAATGGTACTCTACTGTTGATGGGTTCCTCGGTGCATGACTGTTTTGTGTTTCTTATCTTACATATATGTATATGTGCATGAAAACACTGAGGCATTGGCAGAACCTCAGCATTTTCAGAGCAGTCTTGGTTGATGTCTCATTTCCAGTGCGCTAACCAAGATGAGAGTAAAGCAGATGTAAAGAGAACATATGTAAACATCTGCTGGGAAAAGCAAATATTGTCACCAGAAGTAGGACTAAGATGTGATGAATGGCAGCACAATTAGTATATTTCCTACTTCTTGCTCCAGGCACTCCAAGATTCTCTGATTTATTTTATTTTTCAATATCTTGCTTGGGATGTAAAGATAATAAAAGAAATAATTACAGAAATAATATTGGTGAGCTAACAGCTCCACTCTCTTCTCAGTCATAATTGCATCTCAGTTTTCCATTTATAAAACAGTTGACTATGAGGGGTAGTCTTTATCAGTGGGAAAGAGGCAATTATTTGACAGAAAGAAGGATGGACAACAGAAATGCATTCTAGTTTTTGAGAAGGGTCCTCCTGTATATTTTTATTAAGAGGGAGAAGGGCAGGGCAGATTACATACTGTATTTTATGGAGTTGTAGATTTTAAAGATAAATCATACCACTTGGAACTTTCAGAGATCTTAGACACATCACTTGTCAAAAAATTCCCCATGCTTTCATATTATTATTCACAATAACATAATAAGGCATTGTCAATTGATACAATTTTATTGTAGTGAAAGGAACTGAATTGATCCAGATCAGTCCAGCGTTCTTAAATCTCCTGGAAAAAAAGGATAAATAAATGCTCTGTTAGGAAGTGAATCATTTGTCATCTTGTTTCTGTTAAGAAGATGTAGAGGCACTAATGTTATCTCAAAGGAAAGCTGGTTCTCAGCCTTACTTTTCCAGCATTTCCTTTGAATCACGCTAACCCTAATGTTGCATTGCATCATACAACATACTGTAACACAGTATGTGGGAAAGATAAGTATTCCTCACCTAGGTGTGAGGTGTGCCTGACTCCACGGAGTTGTGTATCAGTTCCACCATCAGTCTCTCAACCCCTCTGGAGGGTTTTAAAAGAGGAAAGGGAATTTCCCTGACCCACCTACCGCTTTGAGAGAGTGAGACTCGGTAAGTGATGCACCGTAAATCCAGTTAACCTGAGCATAGTGTGAGTCTGTAAGGACTGACTGAAGGAAAATGCAGTTACTGTGCAAGATGACAACCCCAAAGAGGCAACTTCCTGAGTGTTTTAGGCTGATCCTGTTCACAAGTTATTGTATAGAAACAATACCTCTGCCTTTTGGTGCAAATCCATTCTTTAGTCCTTAAAGGGATGCAGTCACTTACTGTGTTCTAGGCTGACCTTGACAAAATGACTTTATATTTTGACAGGTAAGTAGTAACATTGTAGGTTACTTCCCTATTCAGAGTAGATAAAAGATATTCGTGTGAACAAATGACAAAACCTCTCCAAATGGGCTTATTTTATTGCCACCTAAAATAAAAACAAGAAAAACTAAAGGAAGGAAATAAAATCAAACTCTAAAAGTGGGATTTTTTTGGCTTGATCTTGTTTCTAGTGCAAAACAGTGTGGTAGGTCTGACTTTTAAGAACGTGGGAGCTGTAAGTCCACAGTGAAGTCTGATACTCTATTTGAACATACTTTTTGTTATTTTAAGTCAATAAGTGATTTTTATTCCTCATCTTGCATACTCTGTATGAAATCAAATGACACCCAGAACTGTTTAGGCAGGGGTGAGCAGCCTGAGAAGTAAGTAAGAGAAAAACAAGAGTAGTTATGATGTCTATAGACAATATAGTTGGAGGTTGTTGGTTTTGGAATTTTTTTGGAGCTAGGTTGTTATATAATTTTATTTTTTGTCTTTTGAGCATTGTTTATGCTCTCAGACACTACATCACAGAGGTCGCCATGGTTTCCAGGCTCTGGTATGACAAAGGAATTTTCTGCTCATTGTTTTGTATTTTATGTGTGTGAAAGAGTGAGGAGAGTAGATTTAAGTGTGAACCCTGAATTAGATCTTTTTGGTTTTGGTTGATGAAAAATGTCTGATCTACCTGTTCATTTTTATATGTGGAAGATATATCTTTATCCTGTGGGTGTTTTGCATGGGTAAATTTAAGCTTAATACTGATGAGTTGAATACCGTATATTGGCCTCTATTCAACAAACCATAATATTTTTTAGTTCTTGAATCTTGAATGGCTTTGTCAATAATTTCAGAAGGAATTATCTTTATATAACTAAGGAAAGAATTTGTGAATGCTTTTCTTTCTTGTCCATCCAGCTGTTCAGATTGCTTGAAACCTCTCCCTGAAGTTTCAGTACAGGTTTGGGGGGAAATTCTCTGTTGGTTTTTTTGGTGTATGGGCCTGAGGATCTTGTTTCTTAGACTCATCCTAATTTTTTATTCCTGAGAACTGCAATTGAGAATGCTTTCACTGAATGGATATGGATTTAAAATGTTGTGGTAACCAGATGAGCCAAAGGTGTTAAATATTTGCTGTAATGCTGTTGAGTATTTCCATCTACCTGAAATTACCTGTAAATTACATGAGCAGTAGCCTTTGAGCATAAGTTGGTTTTGATACTGGTCCTAAGACAGGAGAAATCTTCCCACGTTATCCCATGATGGAAACTTCTAATTGTTTTGTTGATGACTGTGAATTTAAAAACACAAACTAGATTGCCACAACGATGTAAGAAGAACATAACCAATAGTTGCTGTAGGGTTTTATATACACACAGCTGTAGGTAGCTGAAAGGAATGTACTCTGCAGTTGAATAAAAGCAGAAATATTTTTGTAGGTAGGAGTGCATGCTTACAGCAGTGTAAGCAGTGGTAATGCTTCCTGTACCATTAAGTCACAGTTTAGATTGTGATGGATTAGTGTAAAGCCCATGAAGTGGTGCTTCCCTCACCTGCCAGTGATTTACAGCACAGCTGTGCCTAAGGCAGTTTGCACGTACAGTGCAATATCCTGTTCCTTACCACTGACGTGGTAGATGGGACAAACTTCCATAGTCTACAGCCCATGCAGGGAGCTAAGCAGCAAATGAACTGATCCTGATTGAGTCATAACTGTGAAATGATAAACCAAGGGATTTTGTGAGTTTCATATAACATTGCATCATGCAGCCACCATATTCATGGGGTGTTCATCTATAAAGCAGCGTCCTACTGGGACACATCACTACAGTGATCCTTGTATCTAACCAAATCCCTTTTACTTTACCTGAAAACAGTTTACAAAAAACAAAACAAAAAAAAGGTTTCCTGTTAAGAACGTTTCTGTGGGTTTTCACAGTTATTCGTTGTTAATAAAACCTTACATTATCTTTTCATTCAGCAGACAAGCTTTCAAAGCTTTAGTGGCAGAGCAGAGATTTGCTCTGGGTTTGGGATCTTATGAGAAAGAGGCCCCATGGGAGGGTTGTGGGTTGGTTGGAATATCGAGCTGGGGCTGGCGGAGGAGAGTTGCTTTTGCACAGCAGGAAAGGTGCAAAAAGCTGAGTCTGGGATTAAGAAATGATCTATTAAATACTTCCTTGCTTTCTAATGCAGCAAATGAAAGATGCAGAGCAGAAAGCTATCTCAAAGAAATACTCTGCCTCAGATTTGCCCTTGCTTTTCTTAGAATGAGGAGTTGAGCCACAGGCACTATCTGGGACTGTGGGACCATTTCTTTTTGTCCTGCAGGCTTTCTACCCTGCTGCTCTGAGGTAAGACAGCATCTGTCATACTGGCAGTTGTGACACTGATGATGTGGGCAAACCTCCTGCAACCTTCCACATCTATCGCTTGTAGGGTGGAGAAAAACCTTTTAAATGGTGTCAGCCACCCTGTGAATCCTCTTTGCTCTCAAGTTCTCTATCCCAAAATGACTGGCAGGGGGACAGGAGTGGATTGGAAGCTCAGCAATGACTTTCACTCTGTCATGTCACTATTGTTCATAACTAAGCAGGAGCTCAGCATACATTTCCAGAAATGTTGCCATTCTCCTTCAAAACCCTTCTCCACCCTTCTCCACTGCTATTCCTCCCAGGTTTGTAGTGCAAGTCCTGGTGCTAGTCAGGCAGTCCAGCTGTGTGACAGAGAAGTTCGCTGACAATACTCAAATTGCATTTTACTTTATTCAGTGACCAAGTTCCAAGTTCAGGGAGGTTGCAATTTGTAGGATGATAGACATGCTTCAGATCAGTGCGGATTGGAAAAGGAATCAGCACTGCAATGCAAACAGGAGTGGGAAATCCTATCTTGGTGAAATGTCTCCTTGAAGAAGCAGCATGGTAAGAGTATGAGAAGTTGGGCTCGGTGCCATTTGTCTCGGTATTTTGAAAAGCAGAGATAGTGGCAGAAGTTGATAAATTGTCTTTTTTTTTTTTTTTTTTTTTTTTTTTGCCAAGCTTTGCCTTAGGCTGGGGAGTGCATGTCCAGTGGTGTGGTGCAGGTAGAGATTGACTATGGCAATTGCATTGAGAAAATGGGATTGTGAGCTGCCATCATCTGGAGCAGAGGAGGGAGATTTTTTTTTTCCATCTGGGGTGATCACGCTCCTGAAACATCCCTTAATCTCCCTGCATTTCTTTCTCATCACCAGAGTATCTTTCTGGCAGTTTTCATAATTTAATTTTCAGCAATTTTCAGCAATTTTGTTAACTTACTTGTTTGTTTTCAGAACCCTGGTTTTTATATGGTGGGATTTTCTGACTACAGCTTAAATTTCTCAGTTGCTTCTTTATAAATTGAGTCTTAGGGTCTTCAGGTTAAGAGATTTTGTTCATGTGCTTTTTTGGGAGGTTGGGGTTTTTCTGTTGTTTTGGGGTTTGATTTGGGTTTGTGGGGGCTTTTGTTTGTTTGCTTTGGGTTTGTTTTTTTTTGTTGTTGTTTTCTAGTTGCAAACATAGGCAAAACGCTTAGAGCATCAGTTATATTTGTTTGCTGGATTTAAGGGGATTTGACATTTATTGGCATCTGATGGTTAAAGTTGCTGGCTTCATTGAAGACCCATAAACTTACAGACTTTCAGAGAGTTTAATCCCCTGAAATTCAAGTCCTCTGCTTCAGCACAAGCTAGAATTCTCTGCAGGCTTTCAGACTGCAGATCCTCTGAATTGTCCAAATACGGGCACCTGTCTGCCAGTCTGTGAAACAAAAGCTACACTGAGAATGTTCTGAGACCAGAGTGGTGCACCTCAAAAGAGGTGAGTAGTTAAAAATGAGTGAAAAAGTGTCCCTTAGTCTCCTGGAAATGGCTATGCTGGATAAAGTTTTCCAAATGCAGGCTAACTGTTGCAAGGGGAAATGTCAGTGCAAAAGTTCACAGTTTTGAAAAAGTTTTAAGCAACTGGAAGCAGGGTCTTAGGAAGGAAGCGATGGCCAACATAATAATGCCAGATACAGTCAGATCCTTTGTAATGGAAAAAAACCACCCCACATTAAAATTATGTAGCACTGGGGCTTTTGTGATGACAGAAGACTACATTTTGCTCCTGACAACTATGAAAAGCCAAGAGTCGTGCCACAAAGTGTTCTTTTAATTTCCAGTAACACCTTAAATTTCACTTACCGCGTATGTGCGTTCCAGGTATTTGTCACCTTCCCAAGCACATTTTTTTACACAATCACTGCAGAATTTTAGCTTACTCTAGTCAGAGATGAACCCAATTATGGAGTGAATGTGATTAATGTACCTAATTTTTTACTGAGCAGAGCTTATTCCTAGTCTTCAGCCAGTGTGCTTCCACTGGTATGTTAATAGTAGCATTGCTGGGGGATGTGGGCTGCCCAAACCTTCCTTACAGAGTTTCCATAATGCCATTGTTGTTGGAAGATGTCTTCTTTAATGAGGACAAAATGAACTGGCTGATTTCACTCTCTAATGGAAACTTCATTTTAAAAGCATTTTTATTAATACTGTTCTGTTTTGGCTTTTTTTCCCCTGTGTTTTGTGTCCATACTGGGGAAGATATGTATGCTGTAACTGCTGCTCTCTGGGATAGTTTTAAAGAATAAATAAGTGAAAGTATTTCCTATTGTTCCTTCCTTACAAGAACACATGCTGAATTCTCTAGTAGCTCATTTTATGAGTTTCCCAGTGGAAAAGCTCATAGCTGATCAGCTCTGCTCTCAACAGCAGATGTTCTTTTTCTTGACTTCAGTAGTAAGCTATAATTTTGTTCTATGTCTGATGGATCGGTGTTCAAAATTTCAAAATGAGTTATTGGAGCAGCCTCCTGAGATTTTTGAATAAGCTAGAGCTGGAGTAAATCTTAAAGTCAAGTCATAAAAAAGAAAATTTCATGTCAGGTTGGATTTTAGAGATCAAAGGTTCATTGTGTAATGGCTCTGCATTGCTCCATTTCCAATTCCTGAATAACCTTGAATGTTACAAGAGCAGTATGAATTCTTACAGTCCATAAAGGAAGTCTGGAGATTATAAGGTCTTGAATCTGGAGTTCATAATTATTAAGTTGCTGGTCTTTATGCAGGACTAGAAAATCTACTTGTTACGGTGAATAAAGTCCTTAGAGGAGAGATAAAGGCATCAATTACTGGACTGCAAAAAAGTAAAAAAAACCCTCAACATTTAGCATGAGAAAGGTACCTTTGTTAATAACCTGGATGATGGACAGACTGCACCCTTAGGAAATTTGTAGATGATACAGAACAGGGGGGAGTGGCTGCTGCAGCAGCTGGTGGTGCTGCCATTCAGAGGGACAGGCCGGAGAAGGGGGCCAACAGGAATCTTACTAAGTTCAACACAAGGGGATAAAGTCTTCCCACACCTCAGGAGAAATAACTGCAGGCACAAGTACAGACAAGGGACTGACTGGCTGGGGAACAGCTTGGCACAAAAGCACCTTGGGGGTCCTGGTGGACATCAAGCTGAATGTGAGCCAGCAGCGTGTCCTTAGTGCAGAGAAAGCCAACAGCTTCATCCTGGACTGCAGTGGGCATTGCCAGCCTGTTGAGGGAGGTGATGCTTTGATGCAGCTCAGCACCAGTGAGACACATCTGGAGTGTTGGGTGCAGGTCTGTGCTCTGCAGAACAAGAGAGACACAGAAATACTGGAGTGTGTCCAAAAAAGGACTGCAAAAGTGACTGGGGGACTGCAGCATCTGTCGTATGAGGAGAGGCTAAGAGAGCCGGGACTGTTCAGCCTTGAAAAGAGAAGGCTCAGGAGGATCTTATGAATGTGTATAAATACCTGGTGTGAGAATGAAGGAGGTGGAGCCAGACTCTTTTCAGGGGTGCCCCTGGACAAGAGCACAAACTAAAATACAGGAATTCCTGTTTAAAAATAGGAAGGAACTTGTTTAATCTGTGAGTGACCGAGCACTGGAACAGGTTACGTGGAGAGGAGAGGTTATGGAGCCTTCATCCTTGGAGGCACTCTTTGTTTGCCCCCTACACCTCCCCCCACAAACATGCAAAATTCATGAGGAGGCAGAAGAAGCTGTAGATGGAAAAGGGGAGCCAGGAAAAAATCTTTCCAAACAGAGCTGGAGCTATATTAAAAACCAGCTACCAAGGTAGTGCTTTAAAACATGTAATCCCTTTTCAGACTACCTGGATAGTATTTTGGTAGAAACCCAGATAACCTTTCTGTTTCCAGTAACTTTGCTTCTGAAGCACAAGAGCTCACTTCTCTAAATATGAGGAAAATATCATTGTTAATACTGTCTATTATTCTTCTGGTATCTGAGAAAAAAGTAGAGATTTTCTGTCATGTACGGTTTTGAAAGTTCATATGCTGTTCTCACATAGGTGCCCTCGGCTTCAGAGCAAACCCCACACATAGAGCGTTTTCAGTTTTCACATCCAGGATAGGGGGACCTGAATCTTCAAAGTTAGGTGATGGATATAATGGAAATGTGAAATGGCAATAAGCTTTTGTGTCATATTATCGTGGACCAATTTTTATAGGTGTCTAAAAATAACAGCTCTGTGCATATTGAGATTGTGTTTTAGGACTCCTGGAGGGTTTTATGTGCTTGCTTCTTTTAAATTAACAGTTGGAGTTGAGTGAACAATCTGCAAATAATTATTTTAGATTAAGTTCTTCATTAAAATGCAGAATAGGAGGGGGGCTTAGCTGACAAGAGAAGCTGCAGTACTGCTTTCTATTCCTTACAACTCTGTGGGATGTGAAAGTGATGAACAGCTGAAGTCAGTGATTAGAATCTTCAAGGATCAACGTTGCCTTTGAGCCACTTCTGTCTCAGAATGGCGATTTTGCTGGGATTGTGATGTGGTTGCATTTTCATCACAGAAACAGCCCCTGGACAAAATCACACTCTAGGTTTTGACTCATTTCCATCCAGATAGGAGTTGTTAAAATGCATGATTGTACATGTGGTTTCTGTGTGTAGCTGCCCCCTCCTGTCCTACAAACAGACGCCAGGTTTGGTTTTTGAGCTACAGCGAAGAGTAGCCATCAGTGATGGATGCTGCTTGGTGTTGGTGGAGGAGCAGCACAAGGCACAGTGTGTCCTTCAGCAAAGGACATGGTGCAGCGGGACAGTGTGACAGTGGGTCAACAGCTCACTCGTGATAAGCCCCCCCAGCATGTTTAGGCTCATGCTGTGCAGTGCACATTTTTTCCTGAAGATCAAGTAGAGCATGGAAGAGGAGGAAAAGTAGAAACTGAAATGGAAGTGCTTTGAGTGGTGTGAACATGTGAGGCACACTGCTTTATCCTGTACCAGTCACAGAGTAAATCCCTTAACCTCTTGTTGTGGGGTATCCCTTTGGCTGTGGGGCTGCATAGACAGCACCTCTCTTTCAAGATTCTGATGCTCTTTCTCCACCCCCCCAATACTGAGTCTTAAAGTTGGAAGGAAAGTTATGCAACTGGGCACTGGATTCCTGAGATGCTCAAGGTGCTATTTTTGTTGCTACAGGCATTTGAAAAAATGTACTTCCAACATTTTGTTTTGGAATTATTGCTGGAGTTCTGAAGTCCAGGAATTTTTAGCAAGTCCTCACCATAGGAGCAGAAAGAAACAAATCCGAGATATTTTAATATGGCACACATAGTTCTGTTGTTGCCAAAGGGAAGTGCTCTACTTAAATGTCAAGACAATGTTAGCAACAACTGACCCAAGAGAAATGAGCTGGGGATCCCAGTCTAGTTTCTAATGGTTGAGTGTCTTTCACTGAAAGTTCTACTTCAGTTTTTTAGTGCTTGGGAGCTGTTTATGGATGTGGAATCTGGACTCTGCTTGTTTCTTCAAGTCAGGCTTTTCAGAGTCCTTGTAGTAGGGTAGATGAAACTTACTTGGTTAGCATCTCTTCTGTGTGCTCTAGAAGGAGCCACTTGAGGTGGCAGTCACATAGTCACATAAAGGCACAGAAGAATTTCTCGGTCAGCCTTTTCTTCTGGTGGTATTTCAAAGTGCACCTCCTATTTCTCTTTAATTAGAAATTGGTGTCTCTTGATATCAACTGCCTTTAGTAGGGACATAATTAAGCAGTACTATTTTAACGGATGTGGTTCGTCCCATCATCGCGCTTCATCTCATCTGGAGGACTGTTCTCTGTGTTTCTCTCACTTGCCTGATCACCCCTCCTAGTATGAAGCCAACTACTTAGAATCAGTCCCATTCATATCCCCTGCCATGTTGGAGTAACATGTCAAAGGACTTTTTTGGCCATTGCCATGAAATTGGAATTTAACTTAGACATGCCTATAAGTTTCTCACGCTGCCGTAAAATTTTCTATGCGTGTGAATCATGGGTCTGGTTTAGATGCAATTTTTTTGGCTCAACAATGTGACTGTTATTTTTCTAGATATTACTTCGGAGTCCCCAGCTTGACTGCTTACTCCATTTCAATTGTAATGCCTGCCACTAGGCAGGATATATATCCATTATGGACACTGCTGTGTACTCTATCCAGACTGGCATTCCAGACATGTTTTCAGCTGGCCAGAGTGCATATCAGCATTTAGCAACTGATCTTCATCTCCACATTTGATGATATTTCTTCTGTATCAGGGCCTGCGTCCCCCTTTTTTTCCTTAAGAAAAGTTCAAATGCTTCTTTATTTTTCAATCATCAGAAGCCTAGTATAGAGACCTTAGACCTATGCTTCCTCTGAATTCCCTTCTAGATTCCTTTCGGGCCTCCTTTGTATCATCTGGCCTCAAATCCAAGCAAAGTTGCCTTAGCCTTGCCAACCTTTTTTTTTTCCTTTCACAACATTTCTGATACGGAACTTTTCTCATCCACAAAATGTGGTCCGGGTTCACAGTATTAAACCTTAATCCCTGCAACATCCAATGCTTTGATATTTTAAGAAAACGCCTTTTTCAGTTCAGGAAAAAGCCTTCAGATTTTTTCATTATTCATGTCCATCTGCTAGTACTTTTAACAATTTGATGTGCTCTCATCAGAGCCTATATATACTTTCATTTTTTATCCTGTATCTAAACTCAACCCTTTCAGTGTGCCATTTGACAGTATCATAACCTAGTGATTCTCTCTAAATCAGGAGAATAAAACTTACTTATAACTGCATTTTGTTGCTGATGAGCTTTAGTATGTGTGGTGGGGTTTTTTTTTTCTATTTGGAATACTTTTTCATTTTTGTTGCCATTACATTTTAAAAGTCAAATCCTACGGCCTTTATTATACTAAAAAGCCTGTTGTTTTACTTGAGAATATTGATAATTTACAAACCAAAAGTTAGCCCTCAAAGTACTATAACTTCTTTATTATTGTTTTTCATTCAGGTTACAGAAAATGCAGTATTTGAGTTTATGAGCAAGGACACTTATGCTGCCTTCTGCTAGCAGGAGGCATCATAAATCCTTTCATAAATGTAATCCAAGCTTTATCTTACTGTTACTTCACTTCCCCTCCCCTCCC
>VXAD01005766.1:1158904-1209051 GCA_013399195.1 Dicrurus megarhynchus
CAGTTCTCCTCTAGTGGTAAGGAGCAGTCTCGTAATTTCCTGCTAATATTTATGTCCATCCCATTTGTAACAGTCCAGCATTATCCTGTGGCATAAACAAGCCTGCTCTATAGGGTATTTTAAAGAGTAATCATATCCTCTCTCAGCCATCAGTATGCTACATTAGATAGGGGTTGTTTTTTCTAGTCTGCCCATAGCTTATTTCCTTCCTTCATCTGAAGGCTCTTTCCTGGGTTTATTGCAGTTTTTTAGAATTCAACTTTCTGCACAAATTGAATATAAATTAGTCTGTCTAGGTATCTGATTAAAAGAAAGAAAAAAAATCAAGTTTAAAACTTATTTTTAATCCTCTTGTAAAGTAGAAGCCATTTAGATTTGTAGAACACATGAATCTATTAAGTTGGAAATGACCTCTGAGTTCATCAACACAACTGTTAACCTGGCACTGCATGTTCCAAAACCCCATATTCCCACACACACGGCTACCCTACCGCCTCTCCTTCTGTGCCCAGCCCTTCCAAGGAGTTTTCCTGCTGCACCATGGCTTCCAGCTCCTCCTGTTCACTGCCCATGCCTTGTGCAGTGGTGTAGGTGCACTTCAGTTGAGCTACTGATCTTCCCCACCATCTTTGGCAGGGAAGAAGCCTCAATTCCTGCATGACTGTTCTCAGGCACTCCTGTGATTTCCCACACTTCAATAACCCTTGTGTCTCTGCTGCTGCATGGATCTCCATCCCCTACCTCTACAATCCGCAGATGAAAGGACCTCAGTAGCACACCATCCCCCAAACTTTGGCGTCTTGTCTTCAGTCTTATCTCTAGGGAGCTTGGTTTTATCTCCTTCCCCCTTCAAAACTAGTTTAAAGCTCCTTCAGTGATCTCTGCTAACTCTTTGCAAAGATCATTTTCCCCTTCTGAGAGTTTCCTTGCCTCTCACCACCAGATCTGCTGTTGTGTAAATGAACCCATGATCAAAACCCCCAAATCCTGCCAGTGCCACCAGGCTCGGAGCCAAGTATTGATCTGGGGGCTCTTCCTGTTCCTTCCCTCTTCATTCCCTGCAACTGGAATGATACAGAAGAACACTGCTTGGGCTCTTCAGCCCTTAACCAGTTGTCCCAAGCCCCTGAACTCTCTGTTGATTGCCCTCAGCCATCTTGTTCCAGCTTCATCCCTGCCTGCCTGGAAGAATAGTGACAGATAAGGATCAGAGGGCTGTACCAGGGCAGGAAGCTTTCTCTTAATGTTTTTAACCTGGACACCAGGGAGGCAGCAGACTTCCCTTAGAAGTGGGTCTGCTCTGCATATTCGGCCTTCTGTTCCCTTCTCCTATGACAGTAACACATCTTTTCTTCTTTATGGAAGCAATTTTGATGAAGTGCATGGGCGCCTTAACCTTGGTGACACTTCCAAGCTGGATGAAGCATCACTCCTGTAGCACCTGCATCAATGCCTGCTGTTTGGTCATCCACTGATTAGTGAACATGTTCCTGACCATCTGAAATGGAGACTCTTTGAATTTGGGCTGGTTCTTGTTGCTAGTCTCCAGGAGTATAACCTTTAGCTTCTGTACTGAGTTTTGTCCGTTTCCTAAGACTGACCTGGCCTTGGGGAAACTCAAAAACTGATCCCTGCTCACTGACGTATCCTCCTAGTGGCTTCCCCAGAATTTTTGTCACTAATTTCCTCAGTGGCAGCAGCAGCCAGACTAACATCTGACAAAGGTAACATAGACCCCACAACTGTGGAAAAGCAGCGGGTGGAATGGCAGTGGGGAAGAGGATGAGGGGACTCTGACACTGAGTCTGTCTCTGCTGTCTGGAGAACTACAGCGATAGAAGTGCGTGTCATTCAGCTGCTCAGAGGAGAAATTCTTGAGGGTCGAATAATAGAAATGTGCAGTCTGGACTGGCAGGTTAACCTGCTGTGTGTGGTGTGTTAGATGAGCAAAGAGCAAGGCAGAGGTTGAGCAAAATATATTTAGTGAACAATTTGTATCATGTATGGATGGTGAAGAACTATAACATTCTTGGAAAATTGCGGAGCAGGAATTCTTAATTAGGCTATATATATGCTCTCTATATATATTCTAAATAGAATATATATATAATAATGATACGTATGTATATAGATTCTAACTAGCAAATAGAAAAGGAGTATAAAAATATCAAAGCCACAAATGACAGAGGTATTGTGCTTACTATATTTGTGCTTTATGATTTAATTTAGGAAAAAAAGGGAGGAGGAAGAATTCCAGTTTTAGAGAACAAGAACTGAGTTTTCATGACCTTTTCCCCTCCTGAAGTTGTATTTAATTTAGCTAGTTGGAAAAGTAGTTGAAGAAAAAGACAGGAGGAATATTGCACAAACATGGACAGAAAACAGAAGCCTCCTCCAGGCAAATAGTCTCAGGAGATGGAGTAAATTGCCAGTCATCCATCTCTCTTTCCTGGATTACGTGATGTATTGGAGCAGTTAAACAGGATTCTACTGCTTAAATGCAATCAATAATTTGCTTTTATTGCTTTTTCTTATTACAACTTTGAGGTCATGGTTGTAGTCAGGAGCTTACCCCGACGCTTTGCTGAGATGTGCTTTCTTTTCACAATCTAGTTGTTAAAGGGAGGGCAAGTAACATTTTCAGGTGTCAGCTGAATGGCAGAAAGGATGACTGAAGTCCAATAATGGTCGTGCCTTTTAACCCAAAGCAAATTATGAACCTGCATTAGGAAGTGTTTCCCATCAAGCTGTGTTAGCTGATTTGGGAGCTGGTGATGTCGGACACAAAGTCATCCTTTTGGCAGACATTCTCCAAGGCATTTGTGGCAGAGGCTCAGCAGGAGAGTGACAGCATTTGAGGCTTCTGATGTGGAATGCCTTAATATTGTGACAGCCCATAACATATACTTTAAGTGTCTAGGAAAGGGATTAGATCTCACATCCTTTCTCAGGATATCAAAGGTTATCACATACTGTGGCACAAATCTAGCAGTTGGGTGCAGCTTTTTTTTTTCTGCTCTTCTGTCAAGATGGAGTTTCTTCAGATTTGCATTTTTTCTGACTAATGTTTAAATAATATATTTTTCGTAGGTATGTGGACAGACTGTATATGTAGGCACGTGGGAGGGAGGTGGGTGTCTGCTGCATTTAAAGAGCTGTCTTATGTAATGCAAAATAAAAATTAAAACGTGAGGAAATGTGTCATGTCTTTGTTACAAAAATGTTATCTGTTGTTATTTGGATCTGATATATCAGACAAGTGTGCTCTGGAGAACAAAATAGAGGTTTGGTGCATGTGCTGGGCAGTTTTGTTCCAGGACTGGCCTTGGAGAAAGCAGAAGCAGCATCATTTGCAGAGCCTGTATTTTCAGCTCTGAAAATTACTTCCTGACCATGAAATATATCTGCACTGTTGGATTTTGAAACCAGTTCTTTTTTTTTTTGCTCTCTCCCTGATAATCAGTTTTGTGGAGAAGTGCATACAGGTCTGCAGCTCCAAGTCTCCTGGCTCTTCAGCAATCTGCAGGACTTCTTTCCAAGTTTGAGGAGTTTTCAGAGGAGTAATGATTTCTTGGATTTTTTTACTTTAAGTGATTCATTTTCTGTTGATTGAATAATTTTATTATCTTTTTAAAGGAAAGGCTGAAAGTATTAATCCTAGGAAAGAGCAACTGTTCCCTTCTGGAGCACAAAGTACAGATGAAGGAGATCAGCTAGGCAGCACTCCTAGTGTAAATGCCATCATTTAGGTTTCAGTGGCTTGCAATTAGAGCTTAAATGGGTTGCTCAATGGCAGAAAATCTAATTAAACCTAATTAGTCAGTAATTTATGTTCCACATCCTATATAAACCCCAATTCCCTAATTCCTATCACTGCTGTAAATCCACTGAAAGCTGGACAACAGGGGTGGGCTGGCCAGGCCGGGTAACCACTGACCTCGAATTGAAGCCATTCCCTCTCTGCTTCTGAGGTCATAGCAAGCATTATCCCTCATGAAAACTGATGGTCGTGTAAAGAAGTTTTGCCAGAGTCAAAATATTTTTGGCATTTATTTTGCTGTCAGCCATGGCTGAGAGTGGACAAGAAGTTTCAACTATTTCAGGGGAAGGTATCTGGGGGGTGGCAGGAAGAGGGGTACCACACTATTGACTTTATTTTGAAAGGATACTGCCAATGCATAAACAGAGAGGGTGATATGCCAGACATTTTGAATTTATTAGACTGTTACAAGTAACTGGTATTTCCAGTCAAGAGTACTTAGATGACACGTGAGCCCATTTGGGTAATTTCTTTTAGCTGCTGTGTGCTGTAGTTTGACATATGTGGGAGCATAAAATACTTCCAAGGGTGCTCATTAATTGTGGATTAGAGCATGTATTTGTGATTATTGTCTTATTTACTTCCCTGATGGAATGTAAAATGAACAACATACATGGTAGCCTTCATGTAAAATACATAAATTAAAGAACAGGAAGATAAGGTCTTTGGGAAGAAGTTTTGCACTTCCCAGCAGGAGGATGACTGAAAGAATACCTTTCTTTTCTTTTCTTTGATACAGACACATCATTACTTGCTGCTGCAGTAGGTACAAATTTCCTTTGACATTCCCACTGAAATTAGATAACCTTCCCTCCCTCTCTTTTCTGATGAAATTAATAAAATTACATTACATTAAAAAGAACAAAAGGAACATGTGACCACAGCAGAGGCAAAACAGATTTCAAAGCAGATAACATCTTTTGTGCTGTTTAAATGCTGCTGGACTCCATAGTAGCCCAGTATTGGATACAGTCTAAATCTTCTTATCTAAATTATTTTATTAGAAATAAGAGCAAAATATTTTTAAACTGCTTTCAAAGAGAAGTTGTGATCTGATAGAGATTCTGAATTCCTAGACATACACTGTTGTTGTGGGGTGTGTTGGTTTTTGGGGGAGGTGGCAGAGGGCATTGGAAAGGTTTCCTGAATAGAATAGGTACAGTGCAGTATAATCTATTTCTCTGCCTCAGTTTTAACCTCCCCCACTTCTGATTTGCTTAGCCTACAAATGACAGTGACTAGTCGCTACTTGAGTTTTGGGCTGTGGGTTTATGGGGTTTCAGCGTTGGTTTTTTTATTAAAGAACTCCAAACAAAATGCAACTAAAGAATGTAGGCAGAGGGTGCAAAACAAATGTTTTTGAATTGAGCTGGCACACTCCTAATTTTAAGATTAAAGGGTTCTTCTACTGTGGCATTGCTGTTTCCTTCCTAACTTACCAAGCTCAACCTGTTCTGGGAAGTACTGATTTTGACAGTACACTCGTGCAGACACAAGCGAACTAGCTTTGGTATTGGGAGCAGTTCAGCCTGTACTGAATCAGACAGATAGCCTCAATAACATATCCAATTTCTCAGCCCACCTCGCTTGTCTGCTTCCAGCACTGAAGAGATCTTCCCCGGTTAGCTGTGGTGTCTCTGTACTTCACTACATCACTCCATAAGCATCACTGTTAAGCCACTCAGCATCTGTTTTATGTCAAGTGTTAATGGACTTGATGATCTGTATCTGCTCAGCTATTTACTTTTGTGTTTTCAGTTCTTCCCTTTCACCTATGAGACAGTTGGAAAAGGATTAGTGACACACGTGTGAGGAATACATGAGGCATAGTGGATATAGTTCATAGAAGACAGCCCAAATTTTGCCTCAAAAGCAAACAGAAAACCCATCCCAACAAAGCTATGTGGAAACTGCACATCCCTAAACATCCTGTGGAGAAAAGTGCACGGGGCAGATTGCTTCTCTGCTCTCCTGTGGTGTCAGCTACTGCCTCAGCACTGCCTAAACATGCAGCTCAGGTCACAGGAGTGATGCTTCCTTGAAAAGTGCTCCTGGCCCAACTCTGCCTTCTCATTCTTCTTTCTCCTGCATGGATACAGAAAGTCTTCTGAACGAGTGAACCAGATTAAATCCTATCCATAAACTATTACCAGCACTGCCTCTGTAGCCAGCTGCAGGGTGTTTATCACAGATGAAGCTGTGGGAGCAGAAAGCAAGCTGCCTTTGATTTACCAGTCTCAGCTGAAGTAGCAAGGATGTCAGGAAAATCATTTAAAGATCTGCTAACTGACCAGAGTTACTGAGCTTTTAGCTAACTAGGTATGGTATGATGTTGTTTTGGCACTGCTCCTTTTCCCCTGGTAGATGTGTTGTAACCCTTTTTGGAAAGTGTCTGTGTTTTGCATGTAAATGTGCTAATCAAGTTTTAGGTAAACGGAGACACAAAAGACTTAGTCATTGCTTCAGTACTTTTCTCAAAAAGCTCCGTTCCAGCTGCACGCACAAACACTTCGCTTGTATATCCCCTTTCTGTAACAGAATTTGCGAAGCACAAAATAATTTTCCTTGGGATATTTGTTTGGATTATTTTTTTCCTGCATTATTTCGGAGGGGGAGAGGTGCCAAAGAGTTTGTGTGCTTGGATGTGTGTGAGTCAGTGACTGAATGCATGTTTTATTCATCCCTTCATTTTCAGGCTGGAGATACTGTGGCACCCAGCAGGCATGACTCAGGTGAATCTGTGCCACTGTCGAAGTTCTCTGGTGTTTCATACCAAACCCTTTGTCCCATCTGGCTGTACTCCTCTTTGACGCTACTGTGTAGCTTGGTTTTTAGAACATTTAAGTTATTTGCTGACCTTCCTGCCACCCTCCAAGAAACAAAAATTTAAAAACAACCGACCAACCAACCAACAAAAAAAAAAAAAAAAAAAACCAAAAAACCAAAAAAAAGCCTCACACTGAATTACAAAGCAACCAAGACTAAGAAGGAGATAATGCTGAGAGGGGACACACTGTTTTGCAGAGGAACCTGTATAGAAATGGAAGACCAAAATTTAAAAAAATACAGTATCTCCCTGTCTCATCTTTCTGCAAGTTCAGGATTCATCTGTGTGGGTTCTCCTGTGTCACTCTCCAGTCAGACAGCAGTTGAAGTGAGTGGTGTTGCTGTCAGATGTCTTCCACCCCCTTCTTATTCTCTTAGGTTGAATTTAAATATTTTGAAGGTTAACACACTTAAATTCACACATAGATTTTAACAAGAAACCCAAGTTTGTGAGTTTCAGTGTAAACCATTAGAATGCCAAGTAACTGAGGTTAAATTTTTGAATGGTTGTTTATGCCAACAATTTATAGGAGTGGAGGAAATAAACCTTTCTGAGCAGCTTTTCTAACAGAAAGTGTGACTTAAGCCAACAGAAATGTGCAAATACATAGCTTAGTGCCAGAACTGCCTTACATGAATTAGATTTATTATACACCAGACAGAAAGAAATTCAAACACTCACTTCAGGCCTCATTCTGTGTTGAGATTTGAGTAGGGGGGTGTTGTGTGCAATCTGTGTGAGATAAACTGCTTGGGAAATTAAACTTTGGAAGAACACCCACCCACCCCCCCACCCCCCCCGTGACATTTTTTGCTGTCAGGCTCATGTGATTGCCTGTCATTAGAGTGTGGGTGAACTTTCTGAACCTTGACATTGCAACTCTGCTCAGTGTCACAGCTACAGTATGTCAAGCTCATAACAAAATAAACCTCCCACCGGAAACAACTTCACTTTGAAGTTCACAAACTTGCTCTAGTCTTGGTTTTAAAAGAGCAGTATCATATATCAAATACACTGAAAAGTTATTTCAAGCTACTTTCCTATGATAAAGCACTAGGGTTTGGCCACTGCTGTAAGTGCAGATGTATTCATTGCATTCCAGGCTTTGCCAGCACTCTATTTTATTTATGACTTGCTCCATTCTTCTTTATTTTTAATAAGTGTTGGTAAAATCTGTCACATTGCTCCCCACTACAGACTTCAACACAGTGGTAAATTAAACTTAAAACTTTTCACAATGATATATGTGCTAGATTGGATGGCACGGCAGAGAACGCAGGGGTTAGCAAAAAGGCAGGTTCACAAATGTGAATTAGCTACCCTTTGTCAGAAATAATTTTCTCCTGATGAAATTGGAAAGCAAAAGCAGTAAATGGCAAAGCTTAGCTGCAAGTCCAGCGTGTTTCTACATCAGCTGACACTGGATGCACTGACAGAACTCTTACTTGCAGTGGCCCCATTTGGTGAGATGCTTGACTGTAAGCACAGTTACAGTTTGAAGTCTGCCCATGGCTTCTTGTGGTTCCCCATTTCCCTTGAAATCCTTTCTGTCTTCTTGTGGTAATAGTGAAAACGTGGCTAAAGTACATCCTCTTGAAATAATTATAATTGTACACACCCCTGCTTAGGTTCTGAAGGCTGCTGTGAAGGACCTTAGAATGAGAAACAGATTGGGTAATGCCATTATGAAGTAACTTAGTAAGGAGGTAAACACCTGCTTTACTTGCTTGATGGGAACCTAGGATTCTAATCTTTTTCTCTTTGGCATCTTTTTGGAGAGGGTAAGATCATGCTGTCTCAGTGATCCACAACTTAGCAAGGCCATTACATCTGTAATATAATCAAATGACCTGTAATTTCTTACCATTGCTGATTCCAGTACAGAGATTTTATCTGGAGCCTTTGTAATTTCACTTCTTCCCAGGATATTAACACTTTTGCACTTTTAGCCTAGTGGAAATATTTAATTAGCTTGTTTCATAATGGCCTATAAAAATGTGAGCATAGCACCTGCATTGTAACCCTTTGGTTGAGCTTCTGACTGTGATTTATACTGCTGTTGTAAAATCTGCAGAACTGCCCTCAGATGAGGATGCTCGGCCTTCGGAGGAAGGCACGGGACCCTTTCACACACTTGATAAGCACACTGCTCTCAGCTTCATGAGAGGGATAAAAGGGCACCTTGTAAGTGCTTTAGCCCTCAGCGCATGAGGCTGGGATTTCCATATTTTGCCTTCCCTGACTGGGTCTGCAGTGGCTGCCCGGATTGTGTCAAGGCCACATTCTTTCCACTGCCAGAGGTGTTTACTGTGCTATCAGCTGTGAATTGGGAAACGGAGCCCTCAGCAAGGGGCTGGCACACAAACTGGGAGAGAGGAATCATCTCAAGTGGCCTGACCACATACATGTCCTTGGGCTTATATTCATTTTTTGATTAACAACTCAATATCAAATTCAGGAGCCTGAAATAGTTTTAAAAGCCTTTCAGTTTAACTTAACTTCAGTTTAGAGAAGTCCTTCAGTGCAGCCAGTCACCTGCCAGCCTGCTGTGCTGGATTTAGTTCAGATTGAAACTTCCCAGCCCAGGCTGGGGCTCCATGGGGTTTAGCTTGCTCAGCTCTAGTCTCCAAACTGAAATATGGAAGGATCTCTAAGAGAGAGGAGGGCAGTGAAAGGGCAAGGGAATTCCCCGAGCCCTGAGTATTGACTTCAAATGGGAAGTCCACAAGTAGTTGGAACAATAGATCAGTTGGCCCAAGGAAATTTTCAGATGTACCCGGCAGGGGAAGATACAACGTTGATTAGAGAGAGAGATTACTTGCTTGGAGAGCAGAACAAAGCAACTGGAAAACAGGAAATAGCATTAGGAAATGCTCTCCATACAAGAACAAACAAATATTTGTACAGGAGGATCTGCAAGTGGCACTGCTTTCCTCCCACACTGTGTACGGTTGCCAAAGTGATGGGCTCCCTCTGAGTAAGTCACATTTAATGTATGCAGAGTGGCTGTCAGTGTCTGAATAATCCCCATAAACCTTGAAAGTTAGATTAATTTTACAATCCTGAATTTTTGGCTATCTGTCTGGACATCATGTTAACTAGAAGCTGAAAGTTCATTAGAGTAGAGCTGGTAAGACTTTCCTGGGAATGTCGCTACAGCCATTCTTGGCTTAGCTGAGGAGCTCAGGGGTCTGCAACAGCTTCAGGAGGCAAAACACACACTTGTCATACAGACACAGGGAGGACAACTTTCTTTTGGGTGAATGATTGGAGTGGATGGAGAGGCATCTTGCTGATTTTGAAGATAACACAGTCCTCAGGATGACCACTAAAGTGTAGGAGTTGTATTTGTCATGAGTTCATTGAAATTACCCCAGGACCAATGAAAGAAAGCATGAAAATTTCTTATTTGTTGCTGAACATAAGCTTTACTGGAGAGTGCTCTAAGCAGAATTGCTGAGTGGGACTTAGTTGTGAACTCTGAAAATTGTTTATATTTAAAACAGACATGATACCATGCAGACCTGAGAGATAGGGGGAGAATTCAGAAAATCTCTCTCTTGCCTGTCACGTGTGTAGCTTTAAGTTTATTCTCCTACATCTTCAAGTGGAGGCTTAATACCTATAAAATTATGGAAAGGTGGTTTTGTTGTTTATGCATTTTATGAAGTCAATAAATAAACCTTAAACAGAAGTGATTAAACCTGAAATGGCAGCAGGGAATAGCTGTATCTCTTCTCCATCCTCTTCATTCCTAAATCAGGATTTACGACTAGCTCAATTAAATACACACTTTCCGCATAATTGCCCATGTGCTAGCAGAAAGTAGTCAGTTGTCAGGGATTTTGTTCATTTCTGGGTTGGCTGCCTGAGAACATAAGGATTTGGGAAGAAACTGTGGAATTACCCATAAATTTTCTTAATTGAATTGAGCATAAGCTTTCAAGCCTAAGATGTGAGCAAGTAAAACTTTCCAGTTTCCAGGCAGATCTGTCTCCTTACAGTTATTTACACAGTGCTGCTTTGACTTGCTGTTAAAAAATTACACTGAGGCAGAGATTAGGAATTCAAAGAGCTGTTTTGTAAGAAAAATGCCTCGGTTTCATTCAGTAGGAGGAGATGTGGTAAAGGAGGGAGAGAAGGGGGGGAATGAGCAGGGCAAAGAAAAAAGACTGTTAGTTTAGGCAAGTTTGAAGAGTCAGTCCTTGATCCAGCAGAGCCTTAAGAATGTACTTTGTTACAACACTTAAGTGAGACAGTCGAGAGCATGTGGCCTTAGATGACAGGTCAGCCTCCTCGCTCCATCCTTCTCTCCTCATCGTCACCCATCTTGTGTGGTTCTAATTTTTTTGAGAAATACTGCTGAGGGGGTTGTGTTTCTGTCACAAAGCTACTGTAAAATTTCTAATCCCTTGTTAAGAGCAACTCACAAAGCTCCTTTCTTCAGGGTTTAAATGTGCCTCATGGAGGACACATCCATCCTTTTAAAGTTTGTGTTAAAGCAGTGCTCTGCTGCCCTTTCCTGCATTTCGATGTGAATTGTTAACTGAGTTCAGAAATAACTGAAGAGATCTTTGATAACAGGAAAATGTACTTTAACACAAAAAGATGCCTGCTTCTTTTGCATGCACATGTGTTCATAGTATTATTTTAGCTTATCACAGATAAGGTAACTTACATTATTGACTTAAAATATTGGCATTTTTCATGAAAATGCAGCCAATTTTTCTGTGCCAAATGGCAGGTAATACTTTGGAGCAATATTATGCCTTCTATTAAATATAATTTAAAATCAGTACCTGCAGCTTATATATTATACCCGCAGGATTTGGACATCTTTTGTACATCATCTTTGGTCATTTATCTCTTGTCATCAGGCAATGTTGGTGTGAGATTTTACTTAGGCTAGTACAGGATTTCTTTCACTGTATTCCAGCTCAGCGTGCAAGAAATGTAGTTACAGCAGCCAAATGAGTCGCGTATCTTCCGTACCCTGCGAAGCAGTGCTGGAAGTTCTGTGTCTTTCCCTGCAGTCTGCACTGAGAGATTCGTCCCTCACGCACAAACTTCCAGCGACCTGACAGTGACGAGGCAAAATGACACCGAGGATGTAGTGCTCATTGTTTGATGCTTGGCAGCAGTCTCTGAATGGGGGGTGCCAGGGAACGCAGGGCTGCTCAGCAGTACAAAACAGGGGCAAGGGGGGTGCCTTTGCCTGCACTGCTGGTGCAGAATTCGGGCTGCCGCGGGTTTTCAGTAACACCAGCCTGAAGTGCACACGCACCATGAAACTCTGCATTCCTCCCCCTCCTGCCCAAGGCTTTTGCTTTTTTCAGGGAGGTGGTGGTTGTTTTTCTGTGTCTGCTGACGTCAACAAAATTGCCAGATGGCATTTCAATGCTTTGCAAAGAGACAGGAGCCTTTTATTACCGGGGTCACGTGGATGCCATTCATTTGCATTCCCAGAAGTGGTCTAAAGCTTTTGCTCACTGTACAGGCAAAGAGTGCTCTGCACCTTCCAGGGACCCAGAGGGCCTTCTGTGGGATATTGTTGCCTTGTGAATCCTTTAGGGGATGCAGAGATGAAGGGTTTACTTCACATTCATTTGGCTAATGTAGAAATATTGAAAGTCGCTAGACAGTTGTGCTTGCAGAGGTTTTGTGGGTTTCTTTTTAAACGACAAGGGAATACTTTTATGAATTTAGGATAATAAACAGACTTACAGGTTAGCTCTAAGAGGGTTACTTACAGTCTCTCAGGTCCAGGTGACTCAGTAGCTCGTGGAACAAACATGCAAGTCCAATACTGTGATAAATATTAGCAGAGAAGAGGAGCTATCGGGGTTTAGATTTTGAAGGTTCCAGGCTCTATCACTAGCGCTGGGCTGTGTCATGATCGATGCATTGAAATGGAACAGAGTCCCTTTATACCCCTGAACAGATGAGTGGGAGCTCAGTACCAGATGCACAAGATTAAACCAATTTACTTTGCTGTGCCTGAGCCATCTCCACAGCAGCTGGGCAGGGGACATGGCAGTGTTTGAAGGACAGAACAATCTCCTACTGACGTAGTAACTCCAATACCAGCCCTTGTCTGGCAGCTAACCCAGAAGAGAGGGAGCTTATGATTAGATTTTCAGTGGACCTTGGAGAAGTGAACCTGGAGGAACCTGCAAGGCTCACAGGGAAACATGTGAATGTTGGAGAAGGAAAAGCCAGACTTAATTTTGGGGAGCATGAAGACTTCTGCTTCTTGCAGATTATGAAATTGATCTTTGGAGTAGTTTCTCAGGTTAAAGGGAGGAGAAATGTATTTCTGTCTGAGAATGAAAGGTGGGAGCACTTTTTATTTTTCCTTGAAACAAATGCAAACTACCTTTGTTGGAGCACATGGACTCTGTGGTGATGCAGAACAGAGGCTAAGTAATCTGGTTTTGACAGCTACATCACAATTTGAAACTAAAACTCCCCTAAACCTATCTGAGATTACCATAGGCTCCAGAAAGAGCAATAATCTGAGCTCACAAACCGGGTTTTAAAACATTACTCTTTTATTTTCTACCAGTTTCAGCTTTCAGATGTGCCTCTGTGGTGCCTCCTTGCTCAGAGTACACTGCAGTGACAAAGATGTGTGTAAGTTCCCAAGGGCCATATGTCTGAAAAAAAAATATGGGGCAGCATAACCCTATGATCTTTCCAAGTGTGAATATTTTATTGCTTAACAAAGTGCTATTGAAAGGCGCTTTGAAATGCGGCATCACAAACTCCCCTTTCCTGCTTGATAAACCATGTGTTACTATTGCTTACCCTTGTCTTACCAATTTCCCAGCTGTATGACATGCACTAAGTTCTGGTGATTTATCATGGTATTCTGTGTGTGTTAAGCATTGCTGCAATTCACATGGTGTTAAGTGGTTACAGAAGAACACCCAAATAAATATAGTGAATTATTGGACTCTTTAATTTTGGTACCGTTTTATTCTTGACTAGGAAGTGGAGAAATAATTTTAAGCTGGCTCAGAGCTGGCTGGGTGATGTTGCAGAGTATGAAGAGTAATGACCAACTTGACTCTGCTTTCATAAGTCCATTCTTCAACTGGGGGAAGAAAATATCGAATTTCTTTAGGGCTGGCATCTCAGGGAAAGTTATTGCTCATGCTGTGCTCCGATACCTAATTTAATTTCACAGGGGAGTAGCGATCGGCGTTCACATCGTGATTCACAGATCATGGAGCAGGAAACAGCCTGTCAAGTTCTAGGGAGCTGAAAGGGGGGAGAGTTGCTTAGGAGAAAAACAAAAATCTGTTTTGTGAGGGAATTCAGCTCATGAGCACAGCAGGCAGACTTCAGTTCTGCTGTGACTCCTGGTGAAGTTAGAGGAGTCACTGTGCAAGATTAATCTGCCCCTCAGTTTATCAATTTGCAAGGTCTTGAGTGCAGATGAGTCCTGTGGTGGATTAAACACAAAGAAAACAAGCAAAAAAGAAATACCACTCTTTCTCATCTAAAATCAGAGGTTTTTGAGACTTCAATTCGAACGTGCCCCCTTCCATCCCAAATTAGAGGTATTCCACAGCCTGACATCAGCTTGTACCCAGCTGAAGACATGCAAATGTGAATACTTTGCATCTTTTTGTATATCACATCAATAACTGAAAGAAAGCATGCTTACACTAACATCCATGTGTAAACATTGCTTTTTGCGTGTATGTGTGTTGATGTTTCTTTATTAGCATTTTAAAGTACTTTGATTTTTTATCTTCCATTATTATTTGTATGTGGATACTCTTAACAGCTCTTTTTTGGGGGGAAAAAAGTGCAATGAACTTCAACCAAATTTAGAGAATACTTTCATGCTAAAACACTGCACAATTACAGGTAGAGTTTAGCATCTTCAAGAGCTCTGATAGCAGACAGAAATACAACATGGGGAGAAGAGAGAGGCATGTATATGTTAACCTTATATGTTTGACTTACTTCTCTGAAAGGAATTCTGCTTTCTTAATACAGTTGTCAAGCACTTCATGTATTGCTGGGGAGTTTTGTGTTCCTAGAGAAACTTCTGTAATCCTTCTGCTATGGAATATTTTAGTATGAGAGTCAATTCAAAATGTTAGGAGATGCCCTCCACCTCCCCCAGATGCAGAATTTCTTTGTTGTTTGTACAAGACTTGCAAGATCACTGGAAAGAAAGTGAGAGATTGCTGGGCTAATATATAAAAAACATGGATTAAGGTCTTTTTCCTCCCAAATCGATGATAGCGTTTCATGGGCACAGCAGAGCTACAGTCTTGATTTGAAGGAAGAGTAGTGCCATCTGGTGATGCCTGGGAAAGGCTTTTCTGCGCCTAAAGCTGCAGGATCATAGTGCCCTGCATGAAAAGTTCTGCTCAGATGTACCATGGCTGTTACCTGAGGCACCCTCTCCTGAGGCACTGACTCACTTGGAGTGGTCACCTGGCACTAGGTGTCCTAGGTGGTGTGCTCATTTATGGAAGTCTTTGTGCTCTAGCCTGGAATAGGTGTTCAAACCAGGTCTTCTGTAATTTTCTCGCTCCCATCCCCTTTTCCCGATCTGACTTTCACTTGTGCAGCTGGATGTCCTCCTATCTGTGCTGCCTGACCCTGTCTCCTGCCCTTTTGCTTTTTGCTGTGCTGCTGACCCCGTGAGACACTGGTGAGCAGGCAGTAACCCTTAGAGAGAGGAGTGACATTTTGGGCTTCCTTGGTCCATCCCCCGGGAGCTCCCAGTCTGCCTGGCTTGGTTTCTAAGTGAGGCTGTGGCTCGGTTCCAGCATGAGACCTGCTTTCTGATCTCCTCTCTCGTTATGGTCTTGGCATTAACGAAGGGCTGGCGTGCAGATCATCACCAGAGCTGCTGCTGCCCGAGGGGAAACAGAGTTCAGCCTGCTGCTCTGGGGCCATGCGGGGTTTTCCATGGCTGTCAGCTTGGTGCAGGGAGAAAAGGTTGTGTTATGTCAAAGGTGGATTCATAAGTTGTTTATACAGAGCTAAATTAACATCATTTTACAAGCAGAAATAGTTACTGCGTGTGGTTAGAAGTCTGCCAATGGACAGGTTTTATTTAAAATAATTTATTATGTGCTCTTGGTGAAACGTCCTTTGGCTGGTTTGCATTTAGGCTGGTCACATAAGCAAGGCCTTAAAGCAGACCCTAAATTTGATGTAGGGTCAGAACATGGTTTTAGTTTTTTTGACTAGTTACAAAGTACACCCAAACCCACACAAATCAGGTTTCAGAGTTAAAGGTGAAGTCCTACTTGTAACTTGTCTGTTTGTTTGTAGCTGGCACGGGCTTATATGGTTGTTTTTATACACAAAAGATTAAATAGTCTTTAGAGACAGTTTTTGATTTGCATTTTCTTCTCTGTTTAAAAAAAAAGGCCAACTAAATGTTAATTCCTTTCTTTCCAATTAATTCCCCTTCCCTTATTTAAAGTCAGCTATTAACGTGTGTGTGAGGTATATTACTGTGGCTCTGTATAGAATTAGATAATTATATAGTTAGTTGTGACTTAAAGGCATATTTATACCATGTCAGAAAAATGCCATCCTAACTGAAGGCATCTTTCCTAAAAAGCAGAACAAAGTGGGACCTCATCACATTACCTTCTTGTGCCACCTTGATTTTATTGACAGGAAATCAAACATGTTTCTTTGATCTGTCAGTGAAGAATAAAAGGGCAAGTGGATAAAAGTGTTGTGCATATTTAATTTGGTTGGGTATTTCATTTTGCTGTAGCATCATACAGAATGCTTCAGCTTTACTCTCCACAGTAGTTGTAGCTTGCATTAAAAGAGGAAATGGATACAAATAAATTTTTACTTAGATTAAGGGCAGTCTTCAGATTCCTGGCAAAATGCCAACCTGTTGCACAGTGAGCATTATTGATATGCATTTTCTGCTCTGTGTTAGCTAGGAATGACAGTAATTAAAAGAACAAATCATTTAAGTGAAGTGATTCTTCTTTCTAAAGAAGGTTGGTTCCTAATGTTGCCAAAAGTCTCTCAAATGCATTAGGAGAAGAAGGAGGGTGTACAGAGAGAATAGATCTGCAATTTATGTATTCATTTATTTTACTTTAATGGGATAAATAGGATATCTGAGGCCACTTGTAACACCCAGATGGAAGCAGTCGGGAAGATAATAGCGAATTAGGGAGACAGAATCCATATGCTTCATCAGCTGATCAGTCAGAGCACCGTATGGCAAACAATTTAGCTTGTGGTCGGTTTCAATTTGTTAACAAATATGTTTACATCAAGCATTTCGATGAGAGATGTGCGTGACTGTTCACCAAGGTCAGGGGTATGAAGTCAGATGTTTTCTTGTGATTAAACTGGTCTTTTATCTTCGTTGTTCTGAGCTTAACCCCTCAAAGTTAAACTGACTTTGGGGAGAGATCTTTTGCTTCAATATACCCTGCCTTAGGTCACCAGTGTTAACAAACCTGAATATTGAAGTAATCTCTGGAGTCTAATCCATTATGGATCCCATTTAATTCAACTACGAGCTCTGACCACGAGACACACTATGCCTCTACAGAAGTCTAATGCAGAAAATAATGCAAATATGGGCACCAGGCTGTTCTTCACACAGAGAAGCCATAACCTTTTTGAAAAAAACAACAGAGGAACTTCATTTCATCATTTTCAAACTAAAGATTTAAGTTTTGAGAAGTAGACATGATTTCTTGTTCCTATCTTTTAATAAAACTTCTCTAGAATTGCTGAAGCAAAGCCAAAATAAGCCCTTCCCATTGCTGGAAATTCCAAAATCAATAATTTTTCCGTCAGTACAAAATATTTTTTGTGTTTGTCTGAAGTTGTCAATGCACTGTGAATCCTTGAGCAGCCTACTTTGAGTTGCTGTTTCTTGTTTGTGAGGACACCACACTGTTGTCTGTGTAAGAGAGCCCTGTGGCACAATCATGTGATTCTAAGTCTCATCAGCAAATAGCTCAGTACTGTGTGCACCAATTAATAGGATTAGTTCTGAGCTAAAACATCAAGGCTCTGTATTGATGTATCTTCCGAAGTCATTGACTTTAGATGGTAAAACAGATTTGTATGTTGATACTTCTTTTCTATACCTCCTTTTAAAAATTCACTTAAGACTTTTAACCTGTCTACCAGGACCTATTCAGCCTACCTACTCAGTAGTAGTAAGTGCTTCTATTGCACTTACTGGTGCATCAGCACTAATTTCTTACTGGAGTAGATCCAGATGAACCACTGAAGTTCAGCTTCACAAGGATATTTAACATTTAAAAAAACCCATGTGCAACCAACAGTTGAGTTTTTTTTTTTCTTAATATCCACGTCCAAGCAGAAAACATAACTCACTGTGGAGATAGAAATCATTGTCTAATGTGGTTGCCAGCATAAGCACCAGCGCTTCATGATCTGTGTCTGTTTTTTGGTCTCTATGGTTCTGTTGCCTTTTGTAAATGAGAAGCTGGTGCTGTTATATTTAGATGTGAATATGAATCCAAGCTTTTCCGAAAACACAGAAGTGTTTGGCACTCATAAAATAGTGCAGACCCTGAGCCAGACAGCCAGAGTTCAGTATGGTGAGATATTAGTGATGCAGAGTACCGATTGGGTCTATCTCTAATTGAAATTGAGAAGCAGCCAGGGTGTCATAATTAGGAATATTACATGCATTTTACTTTCCTCTTTTTCAAAGAAAGAAAGGTACTGCTCACAACCTAAAAGACACAAGTTGAAAGTAAGACTTTTCTTAGATTAAAACTGTGCACAAGACAAATCAGTCAAGTCACCAGCTACATGGAAGAAATTAGAGATTGCTGAGATGACTTAGAAAATCCCAGAGCCTTTAGCATCCAGTGTGTAGATTAAAGGCCAGAACAGCAGTGGCTGAAAATGGCCATCTGATGCAGGCATTGACCTGTGGTGATCAGCTTTGTACCTTGTATCTCAGCAGGCAGTTTTTTTTGGGTTTTTTTCATTCATGACAGCAAAGGCAAAATAAGCCCACAGTGTAAACTAAACTAGTGTGTCTTTAAATTGGTCCTTGCAGGTCAAGGATGAAGTAGGTTGAAAGCAGTCCTCAGGGCTTGCCGGTCTGTCAGTTTATATCTGTGGTAAGTGAAAAAAATTATTTTAATACCATAGAAGGCATGTAGAGGATAGTGTTTTATTTTTCTTGTATATGAATTACTGTTTCTCTCTGTTCTTCTTCATTGAAGACTCTGCCTACAAATAATCTAGGAGAGGTGGGGGATTTTCACATCTAGTGTGTGCTTAGTGTGTCTTTTGCAGGTCATGGCTTTGGATTTTAGTAGCTTGTACTTTAGAGAAATAATAGCTCTGCAGCAGCTATGATGAAGGATTTGGGGGCTGCAAGTCCCTAGGGCTACAGTTGTTTTTCTTGAATGAGTCATAATATAAGAATCCAAAGCCAAGTGTTACAGAAAAATGATTAATTCTTTTCACAGAGGAGTTCATTAGTGACATAAAGGCATGAGAAAGAGGAGGAGGCATCTGTAGCACTCAGTGGCTATTAACTGGTATTACTGTGAGTGCTTAAAATCAGGAGAACTGAAATAATGCAAACCACAAGGTCTGATGGAGAAGAAAAAAATGTTAAAATTTGACCAATTTGTCTCGCTGGAGTTTGATGTGCAGAGGATTTATCCTTTTCAAAAGGTGCAGAATATCTCTGCCTGCTCTTGGCTTCAGGGAAAGCCCATTCTTAAAAATGGGCCACTAAATATCATTAGTGTTCATGGTCACTGGAGAATTTCATGGGATCTTTCTGCTCTGTTGCTGCAGCATATGGAAAACATGGCCCAACATTTACATCTGGCTCCTGCTGTCATTTCCAAATCCCTGTCATAACTCCAGTAAGAACAGACTGAACGTTAAAGGCTCTTTATCTACAGCTTCACTGATGATTACTTCCTAGTTTCTAATTTTTTCTTATTCTGGTTTTTAACACTCATTTTTAAAACCTTACCAAGCTTTCTTTTTTTCAGTTTATTTCCTATGGCAATTCCTTTTTAGTAATTGAAAATACATTTGACACCCTGTGTAGCAGCTCTTCCCTCCACCCCCCCCCAATCTTTTGTCTTCATTTAGAGGCTGCATTTATTTGCATTACGTTTTTAATGATATTTGGTAATGCTCTTCTTAATACTGTTTAAGAGTTCTTAGTGAAGGGCCGAGATGGATGTGAATCTTTAGCTGGGGTTATTTTCATACATATTTCTGCAGTTTGCTGCTAACTGTGATGTCGCTTCTGAAGTTGCATCCCAAAAGAGCCTGAAATACTTTGAAAGGGAGAAAACATGGCAGTGTGTGACTCCTTTGGCTTTGCTCTGGTGTAACTGAGACTGTCAAGTTGAAAATGTGGGAGGATTAGCTAGTACACAGAAGGCAGAACGGTGATTATTGCTTTCAATGGATCTTTTTTTAACTCATGCTGTGTATTTGGCTGCTCTGGTTTAGTTCACTGTAGAATTAAAATAGCTTTCCATGCTAAGCAGGCAGTTGGGATGTTTTAGCTGTAAACTCAAACGGGTAAGATCACCAGGTATTAATACATGGCTTATCCTCCACTATGTGTGCACCCAGCATCCCACTCCTGCTGGCTCCCAGCTTGTGTTACTGCAGCTCAAGTTGAGGCTGAAGACAGTTGTCGCTGTTTCCTTTGTATGAACACAAACTATCAGCTTCAAGCTACCAATTTGTGACCATCTGATGTACAAATTGGAGAACAATAATGTAAGACATTTGAGGACAGCCTCTGAAGTACAAAATTGTTTTCCTCAGTCTGTGTTATTCAAAGCAGATTTGAGCCCCATTTAGCATTTAATTTTTCCCATCTGCTGTGCTTTAATTAAATGCAATACTTTTTAAAGTTCCTAGTTTAGTTGGAGTGGTGTCTACATTTTAAATAATCAACCCTGACTGTGACTGATTCTGTGATCTGCTCTACATCATCAAGTAGTTCTTTGGGCTGGATAGTCGTGATAGTTTAATGTTTTTAGGCAGCCAAATAGCACAGAAAGTCCCTTGGAATTGGGTGACTGAGTCCCCAAGGCTCTGCTGAGAACATCAAACACCAGCGTCAGAGTTTCCACAAGGTTTGCAAGCTGTGACCAGCAGCTCTTAGCCAGGAAGTTCAGCCTGTGCTCTCGCCTCCTTCCAGGAGCTGCTTTCCCTGGATCCTCCTCATGGCATGCCTTATGCAGAAGGTCATCCCAACTGTGTGAGTGTCTTCACTTGAGCTGGGATTTCCCAAGAAGCCCAAGGCAGAGCACGTGTATGGCTGGTTGCAGCTTGCCCCTTGCCATGCTGTGCCACCCAGCACACTCTCTGGGGACAACCCTCTGCCTGTTTTCCCTATGCCTTTCAGAGTTTTCCAGCTGTGCTTTACTGGGGCAGGAGGGAATGTGGAAAATTAAGTACTACTTTATGTCAGTACCAGTGGAGTTAGTTCATTTGAGGTCCCTTCTGTCAGATATAAATGACAGGGATTTAATTATGTTGCATTGGGTTGTGTCCAGTACTTGCATCCACACGGGTTCAGACTTTCCTGGTCTGTAGGTCTTGAATCTTAACAAATCCAATCCTCCCACTTCTTGAGATTATTTCTGCATCTATGTTTTTATTGTTGCTTGGTTGCTAGTGACCACAAGGATATTTCCTTTTGGTGTGTGCAGCAAATCTGGAAAAGCCTGCTAGGTGACCTGAAAGCAAGAACTGATAGCCTCCCTTGAAAGTTACAGATGGCACCAAAACTGCATAGAACTCAAATGTGTTCTCTGTTTCTTAAATGTGATCCTTTGCCCCTTGGAATGTTGTGCACAGTGCACAAGGACACGTGTGCAGTGTGTGGAGGTGAGCACATTTAGGGCAGTTTGGTGGTGGGTTTCTGACAACTCATAGAGGTCATGCAGGGCTGGTTTTGGTTTCATTTTTCCCAGGGGCTTCACAACCAAATCTGGACACATCAAGGCAGGGAAAGCAAAAGGCCTTGCTGCACCTTCAGTGCCTGCTGCAGATTAAGTGGTATCAGTTTACGAGAGTTTTTAGCATGGATAAAAGACTCCAACAGTCTTCTGTAAATGTCTGAGCAATTTTTCTCAAACACTGAAATAATTCACCCCAGACAAATACCTGGCAGTATATGTTTCAGTCTGAGCTCTTTGGCTGACAAAGCTGTCACGAACTGAAAGATCCTGTAATGGAAGAAAGTTAGTCAGCTGTAACTATGAGCTTTGTGAGTGGTGTCACCTAAGGTAGAGATACAGGATGTGGGGATGGCAGCTGCCTCCCCAGACAAAGTGTGCTATAGATACGTTCCACAGGTTTTATAAGAAGGGGGGAAAAGTATTTCCTTCTCAAACCAGTGCCTCTTTCTTAAAGAATGGTGGTGTTGTCATCCTGGTTTTCTAAAGAAAGTAGTCTTGTTTGGTCATGCCCCCCTGTGACAGTTCCAAACAAATGTGGCAGATGGTAGGAAGTTTCAGAAATGGTTATCTTCCTAGAAATTTTATGTTAGCCAATGGTGGGATACCAGAGGAAGATCCAAATCAGTGGCCTTGCTTGGTAGTAGAAGACTGGTAGTTTAATATACTGTGAGATTACAGAGCCAGCTGCTCAACAGCATGCACACCTAGCCCCAGGCCTGGCTGCCTCCTGCTGACTCTCTGGCCTCAGGTCTGTTGCTGAGGAAAGGGGTCATTGCAATACAGTGAGGGGACAAAAAGTGTAACTCTTTAGTGAGACCCATTTCGTTAGGTCCTCTGTTTGCAGAACTACTTTGAAAGACTTGCTCTGGCTGCTCTGTGATCCTTGGACTCTGGCATCTTCCTGGCCTGTGTTCATGCTGCAGAAACACTTCATGTGGCAGTCATGACATTTTCTGCTCTAAAGATCAGAGTTCAATGTAGTTGTTGTCAGGTAGGTCTGCTTTGCTGTGGTGGTGCCATCTCAAGCATCTTAGAACCAGGATTAAAATTAAAATTGTTATGGCTCAAGCAAGATTTAAGTTTCCTTCACTGTGGGCTCATCTTTTGTGTGTCAGTGTCTGGTTTATGATTTTGTGGCTCTGGGTGCTTTATAGACTCAATAGCAAAGTCGGTGACTACATAGATGCCTTGGAAAGGTTTTCTTTGATCAGTGTGATGAGACAACAGGAAGATGCTATTTTCAGCCCTACCAAAGAGTGGGCCTTACAGAGCCTGTGGCCGGTTCACCTCCTGAGAGCGGTGGGAATGCTGTGCTTCATTAAGCTGGAGAAAAGAGTCTCATCAACATCTTGTTTGCTCACCAGAGAAGTTTGTTAGTACAAAGTAAGAGAGAAATAAAAATACTCCAGTTCTAGAGCTTTAAATAGAGAAAAGTGAAATGTGAAAGAATTGCATGCGCGCTTTTTTTCCTTAGTCATTCAGTGGAAGGTGGAGTAGTTAAGTCTGTGGCGCCTTTAAAATGATTCATTATTTCCATAGAAGCCAATTGATGTTTATCCTTCAAATTGCTCTGTGGACATTAAAATAATGGAGAATTATATTTGCTTTTAATTTTGTTTCCAGACAGCTTGGCCTGAACATTTATGATGTGACTTGGAAACCATATCAAATTGTGATTTATAGTTGCTCGTAATTGTGTGAAGATTGAAGATACGCTGGATGATGCTTTTCTTTTCTTTTTTCCTCCTCGCCTCCCTCATTCTTTTGCTTACAGAGTGTTCTTGAGTGTAATGTGGTGAAAGGCCAACATCTCTGCCTTCATTGCTTTTCCTTGTACAAACCACAGCAAACTAAGATTTTATTTTTTCCTAACATGAGCCTGCATGAAATGAATTGTGGTTTGTATTTGATAAACAGTTTGGATTTTTTTCCTTGCTTAAGTTTTGACTGGTTTCGTGTTGTCATGATAATCATCCTTTTTGTAGGTTGGAGACAGAGGTGTTTTTTAATTAGGCTGGATGAGAATCATATGCAAAACATGAATAGGGAGGGGGAAGACTTTTCTTTGTGGTAAGGCATCTGTTAAGTGTACGGATGTCAAATGTGCTCCACAGGTGAGCAACAGGAATAGTTCATACCCAAATTTATCTATCAGGTCTTATGGCTAAAGGAATTTGTTATTCCTATTTTCCTAAATTCATTTTTCGTGCACAGTTTTATCTGCTTTTTCCTCCTACTGAGTAAAAAAGCTATTCTTAGAGTTTTGTACATAATATAATTTAACAGAAGAAAACAAATAGGATTTTGTGAACTGTAATAGAAAAGCCCAATGAAGGTTATGCAAATTTTGAAAACTTTTCTAGTCGTGTTGCAGACTCCAAAACAGATGAGTCAAACCTAAAAATTCTAAATTATTATTAAAATTTTTAAGAATACTGTTATCATATTGAATATAAGAGTGTTCCTTACAGTTGTTTCCTGCCCTGACAAAAATCGTCAGTGTGATACTGGGACATGATACTTTTGTGGTTTGGTCCTGCACATGCAGCAGTATGTTTTGGGTTTGGTTTTTTTTTTTATTTCTGTACATAAAACGAAGCCTCAAAACATGCAGCAAGTGCATTTGGGCCCAGTTAGTAATTCCAGATGGCACCGTGGCCTAAACCAGCTGTTTTTCAGCATTGAAAGGAATTAATTTTTCTTCTTATCTTAGTTAAAAATGAGCCTGTTTTGGGGCTTTTGTTCCCAGCCTGTTTGCTTTCTCATTCTCATGCCCTAGAGCGTTTCAGTTTTAGTCACTGCATGACATTGCTGAAATCAGGGCTGGAATGAAGTCACGAAGTGAACAGCAAGCCAGTCTTATCCAAAATTCATGGGAGGGAACTGCATTCATAATTATTGGTATAGATGAGTAAATGAACACTGACCGCTGTGAAATTAAATTCACCTTAGCTTAACTCTTTGTTGTTTTGTTTTGTTTTGTTTCATTAAATTACTTGTTTTTTAGTGTTGATTGCAAACGTTGTTCATGCCACTATTCCCAAGTATCCAGCCTTGGAGCTTCAATGAGTAAAGTGGTTTGGAAAGACTCCAAATCAGTTCATGCAGAGGCTATGCACATTAGTAGAAAACAACTTAGAAAGACTGAGCGTGGATTTTGTATGCACTTTTACCCTAAAAAAAGACTCAGTGTATATATATCTGTGTGCACGTGTACGTGCATATGTACAATACATATGCACATATGCAATTACATTAATCTAAAATTTTCACCAGTTTACTCTCTTGCTTTCACATCATCAGTGATGTACACTAAATTCCAGGTTTCCTTGCCCTTTAGAGAAACACATTATCATTTACTCTCTGAATAATGGTCTGCAAAGCATACCCAGCTCTCTGCTGTTTTGTAGTAGAGAATCTGAAAAGTAAAATATTTTAAAATGTTCTCATGCATTCAATTTGTAATATTTTTTAAAAAATAATAATCTACATAGCTGTAATTTTACCTAGTCAGCCTAGTCTGATCGTGCTCTAAATTCACCCTGAGAGGGATGAAACATTCATATTTCATGACTTGCATAAGTCATCACAGCCTGGCATTTGATTGGGACAAACCTGCTGGGTCTCAGAGTTAAGGCAGGGGTCACCAACACACACGACAACACAGGGAGCTGGAGGCCCTGTGGCAGAAATCCACCGCTGAGAAGAGAAGGGCTCTCCCTCTCCCCACTTGGTACTAATCATGGAGAACAATGCTGGCTGCTTTGCAAAATATTAGTATTGCTGTACAGAATCTCTGCTTATAGCCCGCTGAGTCAGACTTGTTTACTTCATAGAAGTATTAATCTCTCTCTCTGATTGGCGGTCAACAACTCCAGGCTCCAGGCTCAATAGAATTTCAAACTGTAGATGACACAGTTTTGCTGAAAATACGAGGCTTCTATCACATTTTGAGTGATGTATTCTGCCTCACTCCCCCTTGGTCCATTTGTCATGGCTGAGGTTAAGATAGATAATTAATTACTCCCATCCCAAGCCTTGTCCTTTAATTTAAGAATTTTCTTTAGAATCTGCCAGAATCTTCTGCATGCACTCCTGAGATGTTAAGCAATGAAAGAGCCATTAAGTTAAATTCAGGCATTAATTTTTTTCAGTAGCATGAAATAGCACTCCAGTAGATCAAGCAGTTTCTGGTTTGTGTTATTTCATAGCATAGCAGAGAAATGTGGGAAGAGGCTGGTTTTCTGGCTGCAAGAGAGGATGGTGAGTGAGGAATCCTGTCTTCTGGTCCTGCAGCTTACCTCTGTCTTAGCAAGAAGTAGGACACGAGGAAGGGATCAGTGGAGTGAAACATCTATTTGCCAGGGGCCTGATGTCCACGTTATGCAACTGGGAAGACAGAGGGAAGAGGTTTAAGCTATACTTAACTAATATATCACTTTCCTCAGAAATACTTTTTTATTGCCTGTAAAGCCTTTTCTGAGAACGAAGCAGTGTCAAGTTGTGTTATTCTGTTCTTTGTGTTTTGAGGTCCATGAACGCTGTCACTGATGAGTCATTCCTGGCTGGGGCTTTAATCACTCTCCTTCTAAGTCTGACCAATTCTCCATGCTCTTTGCCTGCCACTCCAAGTAACTCATATGCTCTTTCCACAGACATAGCTTCCCCATTTAGCAAACTGTGTATTTTAGCTTTTTCTAAGAAATACATGAAAGCAAATTAGTACAAAATCTGCTGCAATGGTCTCTCTGGGAAACTGCACGTACACCTACCAAGTCCCAAACAGTAGCAGCAGGATTGAGCTTATGTGTCAGAGACACAACAAAGGGAAAATGGCCACTCTTGGAGTGCCTTGAATTAGCAATTCCATGCAGGATTCATGGTGGGTTTTAGTGCACCAGCTAGGGAGGCTGAAATGCACTGAAATTCCATATGCCTCCTGCCGTTTTAGGTGTTCTACTTCTGTGTGCATCCAAGTCTCACTGTTGTTTATTAGAGTTTAAAGATCCTCAGTCCTTTGCAATTGTATTATATAGCTGTCAATTCACAGACTTGACAACTTTAAAAAGTCCACTTTTTACTCCATTTCAGTTTTGGATAGCTGCCCAATATGCAATTGCTTGGAGAAGAACGTTGTTGCCACCATACCAGAATACTATAGTTTAGCTGCACAGAGATGTTTTAAAAACCTCAGTATATGCTTGGGATTCATTTCATTCATCCAGGCATAAGCAATGAACATTAGTTGTTCTAGATATCTCTGTAGTTAGTACACAGATATCTCTCAAGAGAGACTCCTCCTGCCCTAAGCCATGTCTCCAAAATTATTTGTGCAAATAAGCTCTGGCTATTGACCACGTCTCCATAGGGAGCCTGAACAATTCATTCAGATAGGTTAAGTCAGCTGCAGGTGGTGAAAGCTGTGAAATCAGATATGATGGAATTACAAAGTCTTTGCAGACTGTTGATTGATCTATTCAGCATTGTTCTCTGTATTTAAAGAATTATTTCATGTTATTATTTTTCCACCTGTAACCGCTTTAACAGAAGCTGTGAAGAGAGTTCACCACAGCTTGAGGTAGTACTCAGCAGGTTGTTCACTTCTGTTGTCCTACATGTATTTTTTCTCTCTTCTTTAGTCTTCTGGTACCAGTATCACCGTGGATATCGCTGTCATGGGAGAAGCACACGGGCTCATCACAGACCTTCTGGCCGATCCTTCACTGCCCCCCAATGTGTGCACGTCGCTGAGAACAGTGAGCAACCTGCTCAATACACAGTTAACCTTCCAGGCCATTCACAAGCCAAGGGTGAATCCCTTGGTGTCCTTCAGTGAGAACTACACCTGCTCCGACTCGGAGGAATGTCCGGAGAAAGGAGAGAAACTAGCTATTCCCAAGGTGAATGCTGGAGCCTGGCTCTCCCTAAAGGGACATCACTGGGCTGTCAGATGTCATTGGGCTTTTTGTATGAATTGCCATCTCTTCTTCCATCCCTTAACCAGAAGGGTGAAACCTACAGAAGTCAATGAAAAAGTCTCTATTGATGACTTTCAGGTGCTTTGGATCAAGTCTAAACAGTTGTATACCCCACAAACTGGCAAAAATATCATCACAATCATTAGTATGACAAATACTGTGAGCTCATGGAAGTTGTCTTGAGAAGAAGAAGGCAGAACCACAAATATATATATGCCTTGAAAAATGGCTTAATGAATGCTCAGGGATCAGGCAGGAAATAACCAGTGTTAACCACCCACACTGAGCAAGTGAACAGCTGGAAAGAGCACATCAGATCTGAAGTAGTTGGAATTGTAGGTTTGTTGCTAACTAGCTCTCTTGCAAGGCTTACATTTCATTTCTGAAACTAAACCAAAATGCTTTTGTACTGCAGCCTCCCTTGTAAAATTAAATATAGGCAGGGTATGTTGCACAGGCAAATGCTTTTATGTTTTTACCATTTAAATGGCACAACCAGTATTCATTCCAGCATTTCCAGAATTGCAATGCTCGTAATTCTTTTTTTATTGTAGTTTAGCGTGATGATAATTACCACCCTATTTGCCTATTTAGCAGCTGTATGTATGAAATGGATGTTCACAGGTTTTTAAGCACGTTTTCCAGTTTATGCCAGTGACCATATCTATAATGGCTGCACTCTAGGCTCTGAGGGGAAGAGTTAAGTGGAAGAGCACTGCTATCACATGAGCAAACGCAGGAAGCAGTTTGCTGTTGCATAACACCTTATGAGGAGAAGAGAAATGAAGGATGAAGAAATGAGTTAATGCTACAGAGAACTAATTTGACTGAAGAATTCACTGACCTAAGTGTATTATGGTTCATAAAATAAATAGTTTTCAGGTCTTTATTTAAGTGTCTAAAAGCAGATTTAGGATCTTCACCTTAAGCATCTGACACTGAGCATTTCGTGTAAGGAGATAATGTGTTAACATATTTATCTGCAACTTTGAGCTTCAGAACCACAGATGTCTTTCGTCTCATATTTCTTGACCCTCTGGCAAAGTCCAAGCTCTCCATTGCAGATATATTTATTTTAGTTCTTAACTATAAACACTTCACGAGAACTTCACAGGAGAAATGACTTACAAAATTATAGGATCTGCAGCAGCAAATCTGGATCCAAAAAAGATCCTTTATTATCTTTGGTTGCAAAAATTTGAAAAAAACATGTGAATCCTATAAATTGGAGAAATGGAAGAGTCAGATGAAAGAAAAGGCAGGGTGGTCAAGAAAAATCTGCTGTAAACACTGTTGCTTTCTCTAAGCTTTTTGAGGCATTATATCCCAGAGCATGAAAGTTTTATTTCAGCATGTAATCTTTGGGTTGGGTAGATACAGCAGGGGAAAAAGTTGGAGCTCCCCTGCCTTACTTTTCTTAGAGCCTTTCTTGGCTTGAATCTCTGATCCTGAGATTCATGATAGTTTAAGTCGCAGAGTAGTTGAGGTTGAAAGTGCATCTGGAGATTTTCTAGTCCAGTCCTATCCCTCAGCTCATCAAGGAGAAAGTTTCTCTAGGCTCAGCCTAGATCAGGTTGCTCAGGAGGATGTCCAGTTGGGTTTTGAGCATCTCCATGAACGTAGACTTCACAGCTTCTTCGAGCAACTTCTCTGTGTTCAGTCCTCCTCACAGTAAAATTATTTTCCTACATTTTAATTAAATTTCTTGTTCTTCAATTATTGCTCCACTGCCTCTTGCCTTGTCACTGGGCACCTCTGGAAAGAGCCTTCTTCTCTACACCCTCCCTTTAGGTATTTGTATACACTGGTAAGATCTACCCTGAGCCATCTCTTCTTCAGACTGAGCAATTCCAACTCCCTCAGCCTTTCCTTTTATAACAGATGCTTTAGTCCTTTGTGGCCCTGATAACTTGTTTAAGTACCTTTGGCCACATCAGGTGTTGAACATCTGTGGCTATGGGGCTGTGGACATACATCTTTTTTTAAACCTGAGATAGGGAGGATGGTCCAGACTCTCCAAGCGTTTAAAGTATTGGCTGTGTTTGAAATGAATAATAGCTGGGAGAATCCAGATTTAAAGTACCTCACTAGGTGTTGTCAGACAGAATTAAGCAAATGGAAATGGTTTTATTTCTGCATGTGTAGAGGTTTTGTAAGCCTGTATAAACTGTAAGGAGCTGATTTCTCTGCAGCGCTTACGGAGAAGTTTGCCCCCAGGACTGCTGAGACGAGTGTCCTCAACCTGGACCACAACAACATCAGCCACAGGATTACCCACACTGGAGCCAGCCCCAGTGAGAAGGGATCGCAGTGCCAGCATCAAACCCCATGAATCATCTTCATCCAGGTTAAAAATTGCCTCCCCTCACTTTTATGTTTCTCTTTCGGCAGATTTCTTTGGTTCTGTGTGATGATGTCCAACATTCAAAACTGCTGGCTGTGAACTACTATGTTAAAATTACTTCTTCATGTTTCTCTAAATTGATTTGCCAAAGAAGCAGCATTCTCATTTTTGTCAGATTATGCCAAAATTATTCATATTATTGGGCAGAAAATAAATGTTAAAATATCTTTTTATGCTAATGAAGTGCAGAACTGCCCAATAAAATTGGAAAAAAGGCAAGATATCTGGTTAAAGTTTTCTTGATATGCAGGGGTTGCCTATGTGGTTATTGCCCAGCCAAGCAAAAATTGTAACAATTACGCCAGCCATTTCTAAGAACACACCTAATGATGTGGTCCTGTCATTAAACCAGATCATAAAGCATTAATCCATCTTCCATTCTTCTCAGGGTCTGATCCTGAGCCAGTATCATAAAACACATGGTCCTCCCATGAAATGGAGAGAGAGTTGTGTCTGCTCAGCTGCTTCTAGCCAGCAGCCGACTTGTTTGGGGAATTTGCAGAGGTTTAACCTAATAAAGGTTGTAATAAAAGTTGTAATAGCTACACATCACGTCATTACAACAGGATTTCCTCCTTTCTGGATCCATGAATACATTTCTGTTCTAGTCAGAAAGGAGCAGAGCCTTCAAAGGAAGGGTGGAGAACAGCAAGCTGTGGTACCACCCTGTGAGAATAAAGTTCAGGTCCCCTCTCCACCTCAGCAAGGGCTATCATCTTGGAGCTGGTGGATGAAGAAAGAATGTGGAGACATGCTTTGCCTTGGGGAAAGGAAGATCAGAATGAAAGCACCAAATTCAAGAAGAGAATTCAGAGCTGTGACATCAGATGACTCACATGCTTTTCTGAAATTCAAAATTTGGTGATAGTAGTGGAGAAAAAGATAGGAGGACCTGGGAAGGCCCAGCATCACCAGTGTTGGCTGTTGGGTGGCTTGGGTGAATGCAGCCCCAAAGAGCTGCTTTCTTCCAAGGTTGGCCTTTCTCCAGATACCTAAACCTTTCCCATGGATGAGACTCTCATACTGGGCATGGAGGTGCTCAAGGCAGCCTGCAGAGTACCCTGAAAGTCTCGTGCAAGAAAAATACGTGCTTTGCCAAAGTTCCCTTTGTGAGAAGTCCCATCTGTCTCAGTAAAAGTAAATATAAGGACGCTGTAACCAAATGCAAATGTTCTTCACTCACAGACCTGTGGTTCCTGGGGTGCATGTGATTTATACTGTTGATTCTGCTCTCATGTAGTGTGTAAGCATCCCAAGATGGGAATCAGAGGGAGAAGGAGAGCAATTAAATATTATTGTTGGGCCTTTCCTGCGGTTGTTATATAACTCTGCACGAGGAGCCAGCTAAGCAGGCTATCAATTCTTCCTATGTTTAATGTCGCCAGTTGTATAATTATAGCTCTGTCAAGCCTCCCAGCCTACTGTTTGCACTACTTCTTTTACAGTAGGAGAAACAATGTGTATTCCAGAAAGGGGGAAATGAATCCTATAAGTCTAGCTTTAAAAATTTTGGCAGACCAAGAGCGATCTGCTTTCAAGGAGAAGAATTTTGAACTGAAGAGAAAAAAATATACCTTGGTTATCTGCCACTTCCCCTGTACCAAATTCAAGCACTCCACTGGTCACAGAGAAAGAAACATTTTATAAGTTGAAGGGTAGGAGAGAGGCTGACCCTGGAATTGCCCTGTGGCAGATTCTGTAGTTACAAAACATGCAACTTGTTCCTCACAATGTGGGACAACACTTGTGGATTTCTGTAGTCACATATTTGCAAAAAGCCCCCTTAACTCTCAGTTTGAGATTAGTAATCCTGTATTCTTCCAGCCCCATGTCACTGAAATGCGTAGACATTATACTAGAAAAATAATAGAGCTCCCACATTCTTTCCCTCACCCACTTTTATATTGAGTGATTCTCCCATAGGAAATCAAAGAATGCAGTTCAGAGATTTTTGGTTTGGTTTGGTTCTTTGGGGTTATTTTACTGTACAATGGGCCAGTGTGTTATATTCTTCCTATCAATTAAAAAACAAAGCAAAACCATAAACCAAAACAAACAAAATTTTTAAAAAAACATCTGTATTCTTTCTTTGCCTCCCTTCATCACAGATTTTAAGAATTTGGGCCCATGAAGACAACCAACAAATATTTTTGTAGGTAGTACTTACTATTCCAAAACAATATGTTTGTAGAGGTAACACAGTGTCACATGCTTTTTTCTTTCCAAATGCCTTTTTTTCCCCTTTCAAGTTTATTTTTTTCAAGTTCAGCTGGAGCTATGCTACTTTAAAAGTCTGTCTTCTGCCTTGAGTGTCACCTCATCACTTGGATGTGAGGCTGTGAGGAGGAATGTGGAGCCTGAGATGCCTGGCAGATCTGTCTGGAGAGCTTGATAAGAGCCAGTGTTGCATCCCTGCAAGAAGCTGACATTTTATGGGTGTCATTCAGGAAAATTATTATAAATACAGTTTTCTTGCTGTACAGAAGATTTTGGCATCTTCTGGCATACAATTACAGCCCAAAGACTAAAAGCATAAACCCGTGGTGCTGTAGGGGACTAACATTTGTTCCCCCACACATGGACACATGCACCCTGATTCCTTCAGTGCCGTTCTCTTGGACCAATGTCTCCAGGGTCTGTCAGTGGGATTTATCTGGGGATGCAGCAGGAATTTCTGGTTAGGGCATGAAGGGGCACACCACTAACCATGGCCATGCTGGATGCTTCCAGTCCTCCCCAGCCTCCTGAGGAGTTCCTCCAGTGCCCCAAGGGTTGTTGTGTTATCCACTGTGGCACATTCAGCAGAGGAGACTGGGTTTCCAGTTCTGCTGAGAATTTGTGTCGCTTCTGGCTCTTTTAAGGAGGTGTTAAAAGAGAACATAAATTTAACTGATTTCAAGTCAACTCTTGAGCCTCTTTGTACTGTCAGAACAGTACAATGAAGGCATCTTTGTATAAATAAGGTAAATAGGCCTCAGTATTGAGGGAAGTCCAGCTTTGGGCTGTCTGTGTTGTAAATATTTTTGCTGAACACAGTACTGAGTGCCTCACAAACACCAGTTCAGCCAACCCATAGGTGTCATTTTCCTCATCAGATTTTGTGCTCACTATCACATACTTCTTGCTGCAGCTCCTAACTTCTTAAGATCTGCCATTGAAGCTTTTTCCCGTGTTGAATGGTGCTTGTTTGTGCTCTGGTTTAGCAGCTCTGACTCCTGGAACAGCTCCATTCTGATGACAATCACAAAGAGCAGGTCCTTCTCCACCTCCTACGCCGTGTCCTCTACCAACCACCTGAATGCCAAAAGGCAGAGCCGGCAAGGTGAGTGGGCATCCTGAGCTCTGTCAGCCTTGCTTGACTGCTCCCCGTGATGAGCTGGTGCATCTGCTTTTGTTCTCTGTCCAACCTACTGCTTTTCTTATTTTTCCATCAATCGAATATAGTTATTTCTTTTATTTAAAAAAAACCCAACACAGTGGCTTAAAATACTATAGCTCGTAGTCATGCCCTTTGTAAATGTGTTGACTCTTTTGATTTATAGAAGTTAGCCATACATGATGCAGCAAATGCAATACTAAGTTGTGATTTATATCTTTGTTATTCCCTTGACTACAGCAGGGCTGAGAACAGGGTGTTCTGCATAACATTTGTGACATTAGCTGTCTGTGCATATCGCTGGACTGAGATATCCTAAAGCACAACCTACATAAATCCATTTTGAGCTGGAAGCAGCAATGGACTTGTCTTATGCAAACATATCCAAGGCAAAACCTTTGTAACTCAGAGGTCTATCTCTGTGTATTCACTATTGAGAAAGTACACGTCATTCTTACTGATTTTTAGAGATGAGAAATGTGGGGGTTTTCACTCAGCTTTTTGACCCTTTTAAAAAAACATTACTCCTGTATTTCTTTCCTGAAAGAAAGTAAGAAGGTGACTCTAGAACTGATAATGAAATGTATAATATGACAGCCATGAAGCCGCCTTAATCCACAATAATGTGGTTCTCCTCTCTCTACAAATGCAGTATAACATGCTGTTTGCCTGTGCTTCAACTCACAATTCAAAATTATTGCAAGGCCTTCCTTTTTCATACCAGCCTGCTTTTTATCCAAACAAAAATACTATTGAGATAATATTACTCAGAGATCCTGGCAACCCAGCTATCAGATAGAAATTGGTATATGCCTGAGGCCTGACATTGGAAAAGTGAGAGAATCCCAACTTAGCGATGAGTTTGAAGATACGGCTGCACAATTATTTTGCATTTCTAGTGCTGTCACATCACATCACCTTTTCAAACTGAAGAGAACCATACAAAAGATCTTCTCCTGTACAAAACTGCTTTGTTTTACCACAGTGAAGATTAAGTAGCACAATATTATCTTAAAAGGTAATAGGCACATAGGCAAATGAATAAAATTTAACTGGAAAATAATGGAGACATAGTACCAAGGATCCAGGAATTCACTTTAGAACAAAATAAACATTTGACTTGTGATTTTCAGAGATTATCCCAGTATACTGAAAGGGAGAGGAGTGGGTGTATAATATCTTGTACCTGGAAAACAACACTTACCAAGCCCGTCAGTCAGTTTTACATTTAGCAATTTCTGCTTTCAGTCATCTCTGTTGTCCACATACATGAGCTCCCCCATGATGAAGGGAGATCTCCATTCCATCACAAGCAATTCCTAGGGATGCTGATGGAGAGGAGTAAAAATTTTGCATCAGTGTTTTATGTAGAAAATTGACATTACAATATTTTAGACTGTTTATAATCATGCAATTTTAGTTATGATTTGTCTTCATGTTCCAACTAAATAATTTCAATTTGCACTACTTAATACAACTTAGACTTTCCTGTCTTAGCTCCATTGGCACTATACAATTATTGTTAGTAGAAATTGTTCTAGCTAAATCTGTAAACATGTTAATTTATAAAATTTATAAAATGTCTTTAATTATGCATGAAAACATTCACATTTTAAAATACTGCTAGTTCTACCTATTTTGGCAAAAACTCAAGTGTTTTCATATGTAATTTCACATCACATTGAAGTCACTGTTTTGTATCTTCAACACTGCACATTTGAAGTAGTTCTGGAGGACCCAAGCGCATGGACGTACTTAAAAATTCTCTTTGTATTTTTGTTCTTCTCTTCTCTTGATTCTTAAAAAATCTTTGCTGTAGCAAGACGCATTTTCTCTCACTTTTGCCAGTAAATGGTTGAATGTTGGAATGGTTGAATTATTGGAAAAAGGTTTGCTTTTTTCTGGTAAATTTTTTTATTTTTGGTTACCTTCCCAGGGAAATTACTCTCTTAAAAAAAAAAACCCAAAAACACATACAACAAAAAATATTTCAAGAGAATAGACCCCTATTAGCAGTAGAAAGCCTGCTGTGATTAGAGACATTATTGTGAAAAGTGCTGTTTAAATTCTCAGGACTTGTTTCAAATTGTTGAAAGATGACCATATGTATTGCATCCTCTAAGAGTTATGAGTATTACTTGGTAACATATAGCTCAAAGATAGATAACAATCCAACTCAATCCCCTGTGCAACTAACAGACTGTGAAATGTTTTTAAAAACATATTTTTGTTGGATGGAAAGCTGATATCTCAATGAAATGTGAAGCAGAGGTTTTCTGTATTCTAAAGCAATTTTCCTGTGTCATGGCCATCTGATAACATTCTAATTGCTCTGAAGGCTGTAGTGTTCTGATCTCAAGACTAGCATTATATCCTACTTGCAATCATTGAATTAAGACACTAAATGCATACCACTTTTGCTGAAGAAATACCCTTAATCAAAACTGAGATGCTGGATATCTCCAAATTACAGCACAGTAACTATCAGAATTTTTTTAAACTCTTGGATTGTCAACAGTAAATCATATTTAATCTCCTATCAGAGTAAGTTGCTATCAGGGAAAAAAACACTGTAACTGTTCATGTATATCCTGCAAGGTTAATATTTCATAAACTTAGATCAACATATTGCCTTATTTTAAGATAATCTTCGTGTCTGGAATGCATTTAGATAGAGGGCACAACTCAAACATAGAACCGGTTCAGGTTCCTAAGGCCTTGATATCCTTTGGCTTTGAAGATGAATGTGGTAAATTAACTGGGGCTGAGTTCCTACAAACTTCAGAACAGGAGGTAACTCAATTTCCGTGCGTTTCCTTTTAAGATAGATTAAGTTTGCTCCTCTGCACTTTGAGTAGGATCATTTTGCCTGAGACTAGGAATTGTACAGTGGATTCCAAGAGAAGGCAGCACTTTGTTTAAACACTGGACTGGCTGATGCATTTCATCTTGGCAGTAGTGCTTAGGTGGAGTAAGGGACAGAGAGAACTACATCTTGCTAGGGTTGCACATGTGGATATTGGCAGTTTCTATATTCTAGCTCAGGTGTAGAGTACCGTGTGCTGCAGGTAATGCTTGCAAGTCTCCCTTAGTGAGCAACAGATACTAAAAAATAAACCCAAGTTGAAGATCAAGGCCAAAATCTATGAGGAATGCAGAAATGGCACCAGAAGCGTAGTATTTTGTATAATGTATGGCTACTAAAAATTGCTCTTTTTGGTTTATTGCTAGTCTTCAAACATGAAAAAATCCAAATTTTCTGGGAATGTGTGTAAGCCTTCCTTGTCCCTGCTTTACAGATGGTAACAGAGAAACTGCAGAAGGGTCTGGGAACTGCCTGTTTGGGGCTGTGTTTCTCTGTCACTAGAACATGTTGGTACCAATAGTCATGCCACTTGTCTTTCACTTCATGCCTGTCCAGTTAGTGCATCCTGCTCAACAGGGAAAATATGCTTTGTATTTCGAGCCAGATCTGCAGCGGGTAAAAGTGGCTGATAATAATGGAAGTTCATCACTCTGCAACAGCCTTGGGCTTGGTTCAGAGTGGAGGAGGGTATTCTGTTATTTATTTTGTTTCTGGGGACTGTGCTGGGGCATCTCAAGAGGAGTATGTCTGCACAGTGAACTAGTACAACCATCGGCCACTTCTGTTAATTGACAGGACTCTTCTTGTCCTTGGCCAGGTATCCCACCAAATATTTCACCTCTCACCTCCCCGTGCCATTCACCGATTCAGGGGACCCCTGCCACAAGTCCTACTGGAAAAACATCTTCTGTGTCATTTCCAGAGTCTACAGATACTGACATCAAGCAGGGCTTAAAGCCACACAAAGTCTTAACTTCTACTCAGAGTGCGCCTAGCCTGTCAGACCCTATTATCAGCCCCTCCATCATCTGCAGCAGGTAAGATAATAATTTGACATGCCTTGGAATCATTTCACATTGTTCTCATGAACACATTCTATTGGCCCCCATACAAGTTTTTGTGACTTACTGCAGTGTTTCTATTGATATTTCAGGTTTATAATACTTGAGTAAATGTGTAGATCAATGCTATAAAATGCTTTTAAATTGGAAGACTGTTGGCTATGTTTATTGATATGTTTATTGCTTTTACTCCTGTCAGATGGACAGCCTGATTGATAAATAAATTCTTAATCAGTAACCTGCAGATCCCAGAGTTGGGTCTCATGTTTACAGCTTGTGTTTCTTGAGCCATGTTCTTGACATGAGCAGTCACCTTTAGGTCACAGACCAAGTCTTCCACAGCAGGCACCTGATGTTGGATAGAAAAATCTGACTGTGAGGGTTTAAAAGCTTCTGGCCTGTGGGTTTCTGACAAAGGTGGGCCAACAATGCCTGGAGACTCTGTAATTTTGAGCCTTCTCTCAGGAGGAGTGGGTCCTGTCTTCCCTAGGCAGAGTCAGATTAGGTACTGTGGGGATTTTTTTTTTCTAGAGATCAACTGCAGATGAATTCTTTCTACTGGTAAGAGCTCCAGTAAGACAGTTTAATTCATACTTTAAAGTAGCCCTTTTTTAGGTAACACAGACCAGACCTGCTTTGCAAAATTAGCATTTTGGAAAGAAAGTTGTTCTCCTTATCTTCTCAGAAAGGATTTAGTTGCTAAATGGAATGACTGGAGTTTGCAATACGTGTCCAGTTCAGAATTCTGGAAAACGCTGGTGTTCCCGAGCCTGTTCCAGTGCAGTTCCAAGGTTGCTTTACTCACCAGATGTTACTTTTGGTTATAGCATGCGTGGCCAGCCAGCAAAGAGCACGGCTGTTATCAAGTCTGACTATCTTTGGAAATAGTTTTTAATTTCTAACTTCAATCACGTGACTTTAGATGTGTCTCAGTGTGCTTTGTGTAAGGATAGGAAGTGGCTGTGAGAAAGTCAAAATTGAGATTGCAAGTGTGCTCAAGGGAGTGATCCTCACTGGAGCTTGGGGTAGGATCCCAACAGGCTTTTAAGATGGATATAGATGACTAAATAGAAACTTAAGTGCTTTTAAGAGTTTTCCGAAGGTATACCAAAATTGGGATTTGGACAGATTCATTTGAAATTAAAACTATATTACACAACAGAAATACAGCATAAAGGTGCTACAGTCTTACTAAGCTGTGCCTTTATTACCACTTCAAAGTGGTAATAATACAATAAAGTGCTGTTATTTCACAAGTGGCAATCATCTCTGGAAGCCTTCTATTAAAAAAACCAGTAAGCAATTGCATTAAAAATGTCAAAAAAAAAAAATCAGTGTAAAGTTGTTGTAGATAGTAATGAAATATATTTTCTTGACATGTGCAGACTTTGATTTCATTATTATCACTAGTAATATCACTATGCCCATTAACTTGTGACTGCTGTCTTATTGGATCTGTGTAAGTTGTATAGAATATGTAGGTTTTCAATTTACTTTTCAAATGCTTGGACTGTGTACATATTGCAAATAGTTACATTGCTGACATAAGCTTTGTTGTTGATTATTTGAAACAAACATATTATTTAAAATATTTTAGTGTAGTGATTGCTAATAGAATTGGCATCCCCTAGTGCTAATAGTCACTGTTCCTTTAATATCCATTGAAAAATCATAAGCACTGTTCCATTTCTAGCCATTAGTATATAGAGGTGTCAAACCCACAGATAGAAGCTGAACACATAAACAATGTACGCATGTAATGCAGGCACGATTGAAAGGCAAAATCAAAAAAAAAATCCCAAATGCCAAAGAAATTAAATGGCTACAACAAGTTGTGAGAGTTAAATTAACAAACACCAAGGATAAATTTTTGGATGGTTGAGCTTTCACATGGTAGATTATTGGTCTGCATGGTGTGCAATCCCCTAAATTCCCTGCCACAGCACCTGCCCTGTAGAGGAGTAATACCAACTCAGCAAACCCCTGCCACAAACAAGTTAATCCCACCCCTACAACAACAAAAGAGAAAATGAACTCTTGATGGGTTCAGTCCTTTAAGGGACATCAGGCAATGGTATCAAGATGGCAGTTTTACTGTAGTTCTGTGGAAATGTGGTAAGACAGCACAGTTTGAAAAGCACATTAAGCAAAAGCATGTATCAGGAAATGCTGTTAAAGTAACTCATAAGTAATCATTTTTACTTCTGCTGAGTGGATGAGGCAGAAATCCTGTGCAAAAAATAGCAAACAATCCTGAAGTTAAGGAGTGTATTCTAATGCCTGTGCATGGAGGGATTGATTAAAGCTGTATGGGCATGTTTACTTCCAACACGCAGCAGATTTCAAGTGTTCTACTGGGCAGTTCTGTAACCTTTTTTTTAATACAGTGCTTTGTGGACCATACACATTAAATCAGTGTGAGTTTGCATATGTTCAGGAAATAAAGAGGTGCACTCATACTGATGCAAAAGCCTTGTAGCATTACAAGCAATCAAAGGCTATCACTGACTTTACAGAAACCATAAGGAATGTGGAAGAGAAAAATTAATACTTTTTTTTCCCTCGTTTATCAACCTGAGTGATAAAGACTTATTTGCTTGGCTATCAGGTATCATTGAATACAGATTAGCATTTTTATTTGAAAGTCTTTCAGAAACTCATTAAGTTTGCAGGGCATTCCAAGCTCCAGGATATGTTTGGATGACCCAGACAAAAGCTAGCTGGCACAGGATTTAAGCCATTTTTATATGTTGAACTTAAAATGGTGTAAAGTTTCTCGTACAAAGTTTGACCAATCCACATAATTCTGTAATAGTTGCTTTGCGAAGACTGTTATATATAAGATGTGCCACAAAATGCTGACTCAAACCAGAGAAAATGTTAAAATGGCAGGTCCTAATTAGGGTTTAAAGAGAATTATACACAAGGAGTAAAGCTTTTTAATGGAAGGGAAGAGCCAGTCATTTTAAAAGGCCGTAATATTGTGATCCTTCCCAAAACGTGTTTCTGTTCTGGAAATGATGAAGCAAACTCTGTCCTCTTGGTTCTTATGTACTTGGTATGCTGTCACTGAAGTAATGATAAAATATCATTTTCCTCCTTAAGAGGAACATATTCAAGTTTTAAGCAAGAAGAGTGAAGCAAAATCATGACTGTGTTCAAACAGAATTCTGTAAGATTGTATGGGACTCTGGCACATTTTCATAATTTTGATTCATCTTTATAGGGCAGCTGTAGTATAGAACTAGGGGATTTATTTTGTACTGATACACTTAGAGAATAAAAAAAAAATCATTTAAAGAAATCACGTGGTACAGGTTTACTGTTGAAAACACAGATTTAATGGTGGTGGCCAGTTAATCCAAGGTCTTTTTGTATTTTTGTCCCGAGATCCAATAAAACTTCAGCACTCTCTTGTGCTTTTGTCTGGAGAATGTACCCTGGACCATGGCTGACACTGTACGACATAAATCTCACACTGCCATCAGGAAATCATTTTACACAAGACTGTCTAAGGCACGTGGTTCTTTATACTGTGCATGTTTCTTGATGTATTTCAGCTGTGGCAGACCCTACAACCAAATAGAAGCTGGTGATGGGACACTAAATAGAAATGATGCTACTACACACACCCTCAACAGAACAGGTAATTCTTTGTCAAAAACACCTCGTTCCCTCAAATCCAGTAATCATCCACTAAAAGGCCAGATGAGCTTTTCTGTCATAAGAGGAGAACATACACAGGTGAGTCCATACCAATCATCTTTGAGGCTCCTTCCCGTTTTGTATGTACAACATGTACAAAATGCTTATGGAGTTAAAATACAAAGGATATACTGTTTCCCTCAATTTACTTTAATAATGGTCCTCAAAATGTTTTGTCTCTTCATTCCCTGATGCCATATTTCACACTCTGCAGGGTAAATCTTTAATGCCCTTGGACAGATTGTCTGACTTCAGACCCAACCAAGCAGCACATACGTATTATGAGTCAGAGATCCTGTTGCTGTTATTCAGAAGGTCACAGGATGGCTTCCATGAAATCCTTGCTGTTCACACCACAAGCTTTCTGATTTGTGTTTGCAGATGATCCTGCTCAAGCCACTTCTGACTACGAGACCAACAACAGCGACAGCAGCGACATCGTACAAAACGATGACGACACAGATTGCTCCAAGGAGCAGCCACAGAAGGGATCCAGCTGTAGGTCCTACACACCCGAGACCATCATCCTGCATCCCTTGATACCACCTGAGGTAGCTCCTCTAAGTTCCCCCAGCACAACAGACTGAGTGTATGCTGACACAGAGGGAAAAAAAAAAAAAAACTAAAACAAAACAAAAACCAAACTAACCAAAAACCCAAATCCCCACAAAAAAAAAATCTGGTCTAAGGGTGCTGCAAGATATTATTGTAGGTGTATGTCTTAAACAACAAATGTTGCACTGTGGTGAACAAGTGATGATTGTCTCAGCTGTGAGCTTGGTTGAGATGCAGAGGGAAAGCTTTGTTTAGTTAAGTTTTCCACAGCCTGTTGTACAACTGAATTAATGATTTGAAGTTGGCAGGAGCGCTTGAAAAATTTATTGTAATCTGTTGGAGTTGGACATGCTGAGAGAAGGCATTTTGCATGAAATGTTCTGGCATTTGCTCATCTCCACTTTCTAAGTAAAATGAAATTCCAGGGAGTATACAGGGAGAAATATGAAAGGAGGGGCACAACCCATCTTTTATTTGCAGACCTTGAAAAACAGGTAGGTTTCAGTTTAAGGAGTACAAGTCTTCACTTGGCCTGAGCTCTGTTAGCCATGTTAGGGTGTAATGAATGGGTCCTGAGGCAGAAGCAGAAACTGAGAGCTTTTCCCTCTGTACCACAGCAAATTTCACAATGAAGGCAGACTCCCTTGGAAATGAATGAATGATTCCCTGGAGTGAATGAGTGAATGAGTGAGTCTCAGTGCTAAGTGCAGACACTGCTGTTTCATAAGCAGACTTTCCTGTCCATTCAAGTGAAACACATTACAAAGGAGAGTGAGTAGCTGCAGGGCTGCTAGAAATGAGGACATCTATGCTGAGCCGAGTAAAGTATCACTGACTTACACATGATGCTAATGTGACTTCAGTTTTTAAGAGCATAATTTTTTGCTTGAGATGCTTCACTGAATTAACAATTCTCTTTATTCTGATTTCTGGCACAGGACAAGCCTGTACTGGCTCCTGAGCCTCTGGTTATGGACAACTTGGATCCCCTGATGGAGCAGCTAAATAATTGGAACTTCCCAATCTTTGATTTGGTGGAAAAGATTGGGAAGAAATGCGGCCGGATTCTCAGTCAGGTGAGAGGTGTACCTTGTCTGCAGTGTCTGGGTAGAACGTTGACAGATTTAGACACAGACATGTTAAAAGGCATTGTCCTTACCAGCTGATGATCCAACAAACTGTGATCCCTGACACCTAATTCAAAGCTGACAATATGAACTCTGTCTCTTTACATTCCTTGCTTTTGAATGTCTTCATTTTTAAATTTAAAAATGTGAAAGAAAAAACCACGTACCTATTTTGCCTTCTGCTCTCTGCTTTTCTGAATATTCTCTTGAGATGCTTCCATCCCTTACTGAGTTCTTTGGGAAAGGATTTCTCACAGGGTTTAGGATTGGAGGGCTAAACAGTAAATATATTCAGTGGATGCAAGATAGACAGAGGTTTGGTCCTCTTTTATACTGAAGATTTCAGTCAGGCTAGGAAAGAAAGCAAGGTCTGAGGAAGTGGGAGGAGAAAGAATCCTTGCTATATTCCCTCATTTTTAAAGAATCAGAACTTTGAGAGAAAATTCATATCATTTTTACATAGGGAAGACTAATTTGCTATGAGTTGGGATGGGAGAGTTTACTAGTCTTTCTTTCAGGTCTCAGGTTTTTATTCCTTCCTGTGGGTTTAATTCAGTTACTGACACAGCCTGTCTCTACCCAGCACGATTAGTGTCACTTTCCATAATCACTTTCTCGGCTGAACTTTCTACTCTGTTATGCCCCTTTTCCTGGCACACTGACAAATTAGTCATTTTTTCTTATAAAAGTATTGAAGGTTATTAAACAGGAAAAGCAAGTTAATTATTTTTATTATTATTTAGGGATGAAAGGGAAAAAAGCCCAAGAGAATCTGACTGAACGAGTATCACTTAACAAGGCATTATGTAGTGATGAGTGCTGGAAAGAAGAGATAAAGTTAATTGGTACAATGTGGTACAATTATCACCACCCCCCCCAGAAACACAGAGGTTAGTGTGTCAGGCAGATTTCAGTGTAACAAGCTCCAGAGCATGTTGGATCAAATCACAGTCCTTTGGTGGCTACCTATTATTCAGCTAGATTCAATTATCTGGTGGTCAACAAGGAAAACCATGGCACGAATTCAAATTTATTTTGTGGTCTGCCTTTTAGTGTTCTGTAGCTTGGCAAGCAACATCTGTGTTTGACCAGCCTGCCAAGTCTTTAGGTTCATTTTGGAGAAACAGGCAAACTGTGGATATTGGATATATTTATTGGATAAATTCAGTGATGCTCACTGAGGCACTTTTGCACAGGACAGTGAGTGTGTGATTGAAATGCTCTTCTAGATCATACTGCTCATTTTTCTAATAGCATGGAATGACAATAGAACAATGAATGAAACATAAGGGAAACTTTCTTTCAATGGCATAACCAACGGTTTGGATGAGCCAAAATTTGTTCTGGTTTGACATGGGTACCTCTGTAGGCTTTAAGCACTTTACCAAGCTGCATGGGGTTCTGTACCTCTGGACACAAGTTCTCCATGCCTCCCTCAAATTGCACTAAATCTCCTCACTCTATTTCCCAACATCTGCTTTTTGCACAGGTTCTCAACATGTTATCCACTTCACAGTTCCACAGAATGAGGCCTGTGAAATAAAATAGAGAAGCTTTAATATTTGTGACGAAAATGCAACCTTTTTCTGTAACAGCTGTTTGTAATTACTCTCTCTCCCTAACAGCAGAAGGTAGCAAGTTCAGCTTTGTTCACAAAATATAGATCCTTATTTCCCCTACCTACTCAGATGTTGCTAATGAAATTATTTTCAGAAATCAGGAAACTAAAATAAATAAATATTTTTCTCCAGCCAAAAGCACTATTTTTTTCTAGTTTGATTTTTAAATCCTGGGATATTATTAACAAAGGAAAGCAAAAGCTCTAATGATTTATTCTCTGTATTTTGCTATTAAATGGACTAACCCATTCAAAAAAAAAAAGTAAATTAAAAAGCTGAATTAACTATGTTTGCCTTGCTAGGTTAAATTTATGAGATGGAACAAAGCAAAGTTGACACATGCCTCTAGGGAAGCGTTCAGTTTAGAAAGCAAATGCTGGCTTAGCATCTTTGATGCTGCTTGAGATGTGTGTTCCTTCTTTGTGGAATGTTAAATTGATTTAGACATATAAAAAGACCCCAAACCAGTCAGGAGCCATGAAAGCATCTGTGCAAACTAGAGTGGCAAGCACAGTAAATGTGGCAGTGACAAATAAGCATGACAGCGTTTAGAGAGGAACATGCAATTCAGTCTCATTTCAGAAATGAAGAGCCAAGGTCTCAGAACTGAGCTGTTGCTTCATAACAGGCCATAAAGTTCAACAATACCTTCAGTCACACTTAACATTTTTCTTACAACTCCTCTAAGACTAAAACCTGTAGTTTAGCTTTTATTACTGGCCCATAGAGAGGAGAAGTGGACGTGCTCCTATGCTGGCAGTACAGGAGCAGTGTCAGAGGCAAGGTAGCATCACTGCAGGGCCTCTGAGTTGGTCCCTGCAGTGATGACAAGAGGATTGTTTGGTCCTCTCATCATCACACGTGGGGGATGGGATATTCCTGGGATCATCACACCTGCCTTGTGAGGAGTTTGTCAGAGCCACAGAGTGGGTGCCAGCAATTTCAAAGAAACACATATCTGAAGAAAGCAAATACACGAGACATAAAAAGGAGTGCGAGAGGGTTGCCTGCAAACACTGAGAAGGGAACTGCTAATCTAAACCTTGCACATGTCCACCAAGGAGAGCCATTCCTGTGTGCCTGCAACACCCAGGAGAGGAGCTACGTGTAAATAACAATGCCCAGTTGCAAAAGAGCTTCCATTAGGAATCATGCAGAAGTGCTTGTCCTTTGTCAGGCAGCGCCACCAGAAGTCTCCGAGTTATAAATGATTCATTCAAGCATTAGCCATCACAAGAGACAGGAAAGGGAGGCTGGAGGAGCTGGGGCACCCTCTGCCAAGCACCTGGCAGGCATCGGAGTGTCCCTGGTCTTGTCCCTGGCAGCAAGGGCCACACCTCAGCTGCAGGTGCTCAGCCCACGGGATTCCAACTCCCAGAGAGCTCCTGAAATACCGTGTGGGTTGGGAAGAAAGTATTATGAAAGACAGAAGAAGCACATTAAAATATTTCATCAACAGCAAGGAATAAAAAAATCTGCACAGTTGGTTTTGGTTTTTTTTTTTTTAATGAAAAAATTTGGCTAGTTGACTTTGGGGAAGACATCAGTGCTCGTTTTTCATCTTTCTGACCTGCCTTTACACCTGCTTCCTCCCTAATTGCTGAGAGAGAGAGAGAGGAGAGAGAGAAAGAGAGAAAGAAAAGAAAGAAAAAGAAAGAGAGAAAGAAAGAAAAGAAAGAAAGAAAGAAAGAAAGAAAGAAAGAAAGAAAGAAAGAAAGAAAAAGAAAGAAAGAAAGAAGAAAACAAGAAAGAAAGAAAGAAAGAAAGAAAGAAAGAAAGAAAGAAAGAACTAAGATGGCTGAATTATGTGCTTGGCTCCTTATGCTTTCTAATGACCACAGAGAATAATGCCATTTTACTCCAAGTCCGAGGGAAAAGCTGTCATTCCTACACATCACAGTCAACTTTGCTTCTTTTCAACTGTGTGATTTCCCACCCGCCAAAATCTAAGGGGAGGAAAAACATGTTTTTATGACATGATTGATTTATTTAAGATACCTTTCCAGTACTGCTAGTGTAGACCAGTAAGATTTGGTCCTGCAGAATATTATTTTGTTATGATTCCTCTTTTTATACAGAGATGTTTTGCTGGAAATAAGTGGCTTATGTTTCACTGACCTAGAACTAGAATGCAAGACTCCTCATCTCTCTAGGTGAAATATTGGATCCCAGCTGATACAGTTAAACCGTGATTCTAGAGAGATGAAAAGGGTTCTGTGTCTAATCCAAATTATGCATAAGGTCACTCTGTCCACTCTGCCTCAATACAGGGGGATCCCGTGGGGTTTTCAGAGAGTAACGATTTGCCTTTTACGGGCCCTACCTTTTATTCTAAGCGCTTGTCTTCCAGAGCACAATAGTTCAGTAGTTCAGTTATGGTAGGAACAGAAGTAAGAGCTGGGGCCACCAGCAGAACTCCCACTGTCAGCTATTGGTCACTAGAGGGTCATCCTGGATGGGGTCAGACACCACACTCAACCTGTCTCTGCGCCATCACTGCCTGTTGTAATGCTTTGCCATAATTAGTTCATAGGCAGGTTTTTCCTGGTAGGGAATGACCATGAGGGGAGGCAGGAGGAAGATCATTAATGATGCAAATTCATATCCTTTTTTTGTTATTCTTACTGTAAAAATCCACAGTGGCAGGACATTTGGAGTTGATGTTCATTAAACTTCAGGTGCAGCTCACAGGTCCCACTTTATATACAAAATATACAGAAATAAACAGATGTGGATGGATGTTTGATTTACATTCAGGTGTAAAACACAAAGTGTAATTTGTAAGCATTTCTTGCCATATAGCACTCATCAGTCTAAATGTGCTTCAAGTTGCTTAGCTCTAGGCAGGTCATTACCAGGCAGATGGCATCAAAAGGACAGAATTTAGCTAACAGCAGCAAATAAATAGAGTCTGCAAGGCTTTAGGATCCAATTTGTGAAAGAAGTGAGAAGATCAGGCAGACATTTTACTGTGTCCCATTGTTTTGTCTGTCAAGATAAACTTGTCTTCAGAAGTGCCCATTTTGCGTCAGCTCTGTCTACATTTCTGAGCATTCATCTTTCCTGAGCACCTCCTCACTCATCCGTCACATTCTCCTTCCCAATACGTCCTCTCCTGGATGTTTACAGTGCAGGAACACTTAGAGCAGCTCTGCTTCCTAAGCTATTTGCTGCCTCTTTTATCCTGTTGAAGTCGTTTTTTTATCATTTCACTTCCAAAATTGAAGAGAAAGCAATGACACAATGCATAGGATCCACATGGTTCCCCTTGTCTGTCAGTCCTTTGCTTGCTCTTCCTTTTCTGGGAATTGATTTGACTCGAGGATGCTCCTTGGATAAGTTTGTAGAGAATTTTTTCCAAAGGCACTGAAGACCTCTGGACATCTTTATGTATTTAGGTTTCTGAGGTGTTTGCAAAATTTGAGGGATCCATATGCCTGAAAGGAAGAGAACCACATCTGGAAGATTGTAATGAAGGAATGAGGAGGACTATTAGGCACTAATATCTTGACTGTGTAGCCACATCCCTATAGAAATGCAAATAGCTGCAGCCGCAGCTGGATCAGATGAATTTGAGAAAATACTACCAGGAGAGCAGATTTTCATGGGGTAATTCGACCTAAGGAGTTTTAGATCTAATTTTTAGAGTTTTTCTCATCTACTTAGCAGCATGGGTTTTTTGTTGTTTTTTTCTTTCAGGTATCATACAGGCTTTTTGAAGACATGGGGCTGTTTGAAACCTTTAAAATACCAGTGAGGGAATTCATGAACTACTTTCATGCCTTGGAGTGTGGATACCGAGAGATACCTTGTAAGTAAAACTTCCTGGCAGATAATGATGCTTCCTTAAAGTTTTGGGCATTTTCCACATGCTTTTGTAGTGAAGCCTTTCGTCTCACATTATAACAGCTACTTTTTTCTTCTAGTACATCATGACCAAATGGATGGCTAGGCAGAGGCTGGTGCTGAACCGCAGCCTCCCATCTTTTTTCTTTGTATTTCATGTTTCACATTGTTTCATAATTCATGGCAAAATCTGCACAAGCCAGAAATCATATAAAGCCATTATAAGTAAAGACTGTTTCCTGATAATGAAAGTGCATAAAAACCCCAGTGCCCCAGCTGGAGGTTCTTGAAACATTTAACCCCCTAAAGGCAACTTGGACTTTTACACAGTAGCAGTGCTGTGCTACCAAAGGAGATGAGCTTCATAAGCAGAAAAAATATGCCAAATACGTGAGTGAGCCCTGTTCTGTAACTATTGCTCGGCTGATATTTTTCAGTAGGAACAATTTATTCACTGAAAAGCCTGTTTTCAGTCATCCCCAAAGTATTTAATAATTCAAATCCAATTTATCAAACTGCTTCAGCTGCAAAAGACTCTTGTTTTCCCAAGAGGAAAGACTTATTACCCATTTTAGCTGGCAGATAAACCCAGCACTGAGGAACATGTTTTCTCTACACTCCCAGAAAAACGTTGGAGACATTATTGTAAGAAGTCATATAGTCTCTGTCAAAAAAATTAAATACCAATTGGAGCAGCTACAGTGGGAAGGATTTAAGGAGAGCCACCTCAAAATGCCTTCAGCCAGGTGGTTTGGACTCTGTTCTGGGAAAGTGAGAGACCGAGTTTCAATCCTTTCCTTGTGTTTGAACTGGATCAGGGATCTAAAGCAGCAGATTGCAGCCTGAGGAGGTTAGAGGTGGAAGTCCCACAGTCTGTTCTGCTGAAGCCATTCCTTTCTGTTTAAAACATTTAACTATTCATAGAGTCTCCGGGATTTTTGTGAACCTTGCACTCTATTCCCTTGTTTTTTTCTTAAGTGTGTTTTGTTTTAGGAAAGAGGAATATCTTGTCTAGAATAAAATCAATTTATCTTCTTTTTTTATTTTTGTGAAAAAGGTAAAAACAACTCTGATGCTCGTGATAATGTTGGTTTTGTCTCTGCTGGATTGACTGCCACACGGTACCCACTAGATGGTGCTGATATCCCTCTGTCAGAAATACCCTGATGTTTTATAGCTGGGTGGTTTTCTTTCCATCACAGATCACAACCGAATCCATGCCACTGATGTTCTACACGCCGTGTGGTACCTTACAACTCAGCCCATCCCAGGACTCCCAACTGTGATTAATGACCACGGGTCAGCAAGTGATTCAGGTATATTTAAATGTTGCATTCTTAAAAGTTTCTCTCTTGAAATTTCCTGTAAGCCAGCAGTTGCGGATTGCATGCAGAACTTGCTGCAATCTGTAACACGGTGTTGTAGTTCAGTAGCACTCTGATGCTGAAGGTGTTCAGGTGTGTTTGTGTGACTTTGAAGGGAATGGAGTTGTTCCTCCAAAACCTAATACTGAACATGTAATGATGTGTGAATGCCAGCCTTTGTGGTCACCTATAATGACAGATCTTTGCTAACATCTGATTTTTGCAATAGGTTTTTCCCTAGGAAAACTGTATTAATAGTGCTTTTCAGTGTTGCACCAGAAGCAGTGTAGACTTAAATCTTTAAACCCTTCATTGTTTTGATAGTCTAAAATTTCTGGGGCATGCAGGTAGTGCCGAGCACTTGCCACTGCTTGGCTGTCATGAAGTGTTACTTGCTTTTCCTCACTGTCTCCAAGGAAAGAGACTTATTACCATCTGGCAATGGCTTTACAAGACTTCGCTCTTCTTCTGTTTTATGATTGCTCACTACAGGAAGCTGTTCTTCTTGCCTTTTTATATTAAATTCTCCGTGTTCAGCTGTGGCAACTAGAGGAGTTGTCTGTATTTTGTGGGAGTTCTCAGAGAGTTGCTGGAAAAGCAGGAGTTTGTTCCATTTCTGCTTGCTTTTTTTTTTTT
>VXAD01005766.1:1209111-1381900 GCA_013399195.1 Dicrurus megarhynchus
TTTTTGGTGTTAAATGGTTTTATTCCTGGAAACATTTATTACCAATGGATTTTGATGACTTTGTAGGTGAGGTGGAATGAAAGGGGGTTGAGTTCTGAGGTTTTTTGGTGTTTGTTATTCAAAAGGCATTGTTCAGCTGCGTGCAAGACCCATTCAAGGTCACTCAGATTAACTTAGCAAAGCATCTCAGTATCTGTCTCTGACAGGTATGCTCGAGATACTTCAAAAAGAGGATGATAAGAGGATTATCAGCAAAGATTCAAAGTCTAGACATTCATAATGGAAAACACGCACTGAAATTTAATTAATAAATTCTAGTCCATTGCTTTAGTGACTATCAGTGTCTCATAGACTTCTCTTCACGATGAAAGAAATGAGAGGAAGGAGCAGGAAAATCAAGTTCCCTCACAAAGCTCCGGCATGGCTGTGAATCCATGTCTTACTGCTTGTAACTTAACATAGTTTAAAAATAGGTTTTGCTGGATGGCTGGAAGATCCCCAGGTGGGATCAGAATTTGTTCCTTTCCAGTTGTTTGCCTTATTGCACTGGATCATGGGCACAGAAAGCATTGAGGTCAGGCTGCATTTACTCCACCGTTATGTATTGTAAATTTGCTCCCTCTCTCCCTTCTTTATTGCTTCTGTTACAGTAGGTCAATGAAAAAATAGCATTGGATTTTTTACTGTTTTCATTTATTTATTTCTGCTCAGATTCTGACAGCGGAATCACTCACGGCCATATGGGTTATGTGTTTTCAAAGACATACACACCTACAGATGACAGCTACGGATGCCTGGCTGGCAACATCCCTGCCCTGGAGCTGATGGCTCTTTATGTAGCTGCAGCCATGCATGATTATGATCACCCAGGAAGGACCAATGCCTTCTTGGTAGCAACGAGTGCTCCTCAGGTAAATAAATCTCAGGCAGTGTTGCTGTACAGTTTGGAAGGTCTTGATGACAGCTTTTCCTTGCTAGTGGTGCCTGTGGCTTCCATTAAGCACAAGTCTGCCAAATATTTTGAAACAGCTTATCAAAGTGACAGAAATAATCACTTCACTTGGGGATTGCTGTTAAGAGTCTTCCTATACACCCTCAGTTTGCAGAGCTGTTAAGAAAGGTACTGATAAACTGTGTCAGTGAAGGAGAAGCTCAAGCTCTGCTGACTGATAGAGAATTGGTAACTGTGAAAGAATGGAAGAATTATTCTACCAAATAAGGCACAGAAAGATTAAAATAAAATAAAAAATCCCACTTGTGTAGTTGACAGTGCTTTGCAAGTTAATTGTGCATGATCATAACACATTTTCTGTTGTTTCTATAGAATATGAGCACCTGCAATGAGGCAGGGAGTGGAAAATAATCTCAGTTTTATAAATGTAGAATTGAGGCTTGCTTAAGGTTACACAGAAGTTGCTGCCAGTCCTGTGAGTTGAATTCAGCAATTCTGAGTCACTCTTTATTGGCTTAATTATGTGATCATCTTTCCTTAATTTACATAGCTGACCCACCTGGCTTCAGCACACTGTGCTGAAAAATACTCCTATGGACGAGGAAATAAAGAAAGATATCTTAATGGTGGCAAGTTGGGTAGGGAAGCAGAAATTCTAGATTTAATCCCCAGTTTACAACCAAACTTCCTCTGCCACCAAGAGCAGTTCACCTGAACTCGCTCTGGTATCAGTTTGTGTCTATAAATTAATAGTAATACTTCTCATCCTTGCAATGCGTTTCTGTGATCAAGAACTTTGATAGTCTGGCCAGGTAAATAGATTGGGAGAAGACATGTACTATCTTTAAATCTAATTGTAGGAAACAAGTGGTATAGCTCTGTGGTTGTAGAAAAGGAAGTTACATGATTAGCCTTTACATTGTCTCTAGTTTGAAAATAAATTAATAGGAAAAAATCATTTTCTTGCTATTTTCTGAATGGAATTACCATCACTATGAGAGTTACGCATCTTATGTCAGTAAAGATTTCACCAATTTTGGATTTTAGCATTGAGATATCTGTCAGGCTGAGTATGCGTTTCCAGGTTGCAAACTGGAATTTCACTTGTTTCTGCGTTTGGAATCAGTCCTACGTGGACACAACTGCCTGGTGCAATTACCAAAGACAGTAATCCGTTAAGTGAGGGTAATTCTGTGAATCAGGGAAGCACACACCTATGTTCTCTTAGCCATTAACCTGATACAGAATAATCTGTTGATAAGCTGTGATTTTGCTGAGATGTTCCTCAGCGTCCCCCTGCCCGCATTGCTTCCACAGGCAGTGCTGTACAACGACCGCTCCGTGCTGGAGAACCACCACGCTGCTGCTGCCTGGAACCTCTTCATGTCCAGGCCAGAGTACAACTTCCTGGTCAACCTGGACCACGTGGAGTTCAAGCATTTCCGCTTCCTCGTCATTGAGGCGATTTTGGCTACTGACCTGAAGAAACACTTTGATTTTGTTGCCAAATTCAACGCCAAGGTGAGATTAGTTTGGATTTCTGGGGGATGGTCAGAAAAGATTGTGGGCCTTGGTAGCACCCAGCAAAAAGGGGTTTTATTTCCTCTGAATGTCCTTTTGGCTGCTGTAAAATGCTAAATAATAATCTGGCCTTTCCGTTGGGTTTTACTCATTTAAAAGTAGAGGCACAGCTTCTCTTCTTATACATATTCACTCTTTTCAGAAAGTGGTTTAAGGCTAAAAATATTACAGACTATTTTTACATTCTACTTTTCAGCATTGCTTTCTTGTTCACTGGCACTTTAGACCTATTAGCAAAGCACTTGGGGGGGAAAAATCAAAGGTATTACCAAGTTCCCATAGTGGCTACCTTAAGTGAATTGTGACTGATTTAGTCATTCTGTTGTATTATCAAAGCACAGAAATCACAACAATTTTGACATTCTAACTTCAAATGCAGTGAAAGCATGGTCTTGTTTCCTTTCTCTTTTCAGAGAAAGGCCACTAAAGATCTTTCCTGCATGCTTCATTCAGTGAGCATAAAATCACAACCCTGAGAAACCTTTCTTAAAAACTGTTTACAATTTCAACCTAACTTATTGGAAATTGCGTCCTATTAAGATACTTTAATAAACTCCATCACCCATCAAAGCTATTGTCATGTTAACTGGATACCTGCCTGTGGAGCTGGTACTGCCTTCTTGTTCCTTGTGAGAAACTCCCAAGAACAGTGTGTTTATCTAGGACCTCCTAGCTGTTCTGGTGACACAGATAAAAGGTTTTCCTGTGGTACTGCTTAGGATGGATCTGTATGCTGACACTTTGAAGCCTCCAGATGTACAACTGGTTTTGTTTTCCATTTCCCTGTAACATCTCTCTTTGTTAGGCTTTAGGAATCTGTAAAGAAAGGTCCTAAATATGGTCCAGGGTAGGCAGATTTGTAGATTTGTAGATCCATAAACGTCTGAGCTCCTTCTGCACCCCTGCTAGTCATGTCCCTTCCAACCTTAACCTTTCTGCTTTTATTGTAGTGCAGTTGATAGCATGTATCACTTTTTCTTGTGAGAGGTATGGGAAAAAGAGAGAAAAGGAAAAAGGGAGGAAATAGTTTCAGCCACACTTAGATCAAACAGGGAAATAAGCTCATTACACACATCTTCACACTGCAATCAAACCAGCATGGTAGTTTATGGTAATTTCTATTTATACACCAGTAGGTATTTAGTTCTTGAAAAATGCCATGGAAACATTGCATTTTTTTGTTTTCCTAGTAAGTGCTTTAAGCAGGTGCATAATGTGCTAAATATTGATTTCTCATTATTCATCTCAATGTTCTTTGGTTTCCACTTATTTTTCTTTTTCCATATTGTTAATTCCAGCCTGGGGTTAGCTCACCTGCTTATGCTAGTGATTTTGTTAAATAGCTAAATATATTGTACAATATCCCAGGTCAGAACTTCCTCTGTGGGTGCATCTTTTTGCCCAGGATTACTGTCATGGTTTCTTTTTTCCTGTCTCCTAGGTGAACGATGATGTCGGAATTGACTGGACCAATGAGAACGACCGCTTGCTGGTTTGTCAGATGTGCATCAAGCTGGCTGACATCAATGGGCCTGCAAAGTGCAAAGACTTGCATCTGCAGTGGACAGAAGGCATTGTCAATGAGTTTTATGAACAGGTAAATGCATTCCAAAGTTGCATGACTGGTGTTCAACAGTCCTGGAGCATGATAGTGCTGGTGTGATGAGTGAAAATCACAGAGAATGGGGGGGAAGAGGTTGGCTGGAGTTACATTAATCCATTCTGTTGCTGGACCAGTGAAAGTCCATTTGTCACTGAGGTTTCTGATGTATCCTCAGAGACCTCTGATGATGTTGTTTCTACAGGCTGAACTGTTCAGGTCTGGCACTGTGGAAAAGCACTGGCGTGGTGAACAAGTGTTCCTTTGCTCTTTTTTTTTCCCTGCTGTCAGTCATCATGGCTGTCTTTTCACTCTTCTTTAGTGCAAACCATGTTTCCATCCTTCCTTCTGTGTTCTTTCAAGACATCAGCTGGTTCTCATGGCTCTCCTCTGCAGTCTCACACTGTTATTGACATTTGTAGTCTCCAAAAGTGGACACGACATCCTTGTTCAGATGATCTAAACAGAGCACTGGGATTATTTTAGCTTCTCTGCAGGCCACGTCTCTGTTCACACAAGCAGAACCTCTGTATGCTGAGCAGGAGTGTAACACTGGCTTTCAGTTCATCACAAGCCAGCCACATCTGCTCCCTACACATTGATCCTGACCCATACTTTATTTTTTAAGACAACACTTCCAGCTCTCAGAGGTCTGTCAGTACAACTGCACTAATTATGCAAGGCCATGCTGGTGGCACAAGGAAGGAGGACAGCCACAGATTGATTTACAAAGACCTGGGAATACAGCCAGGCACTGGTCCTCTCTTTCTAGGTGTGAGGGAGCCCTTAACTGAACCTTTTCTCATTATAACCTATTTAGCCCTGCTGAGTGCAAGGGTCAGGGCTGTTCCCACACTATTGCTCTGTTTCCTGAGTGGGAACATTTTGAATGTTCTGGTCAGATTAAACTCCACATCCTGTCTTTTCCAGATGAAGCAAACAGGCTAAATCACTGAACCAGACAACCCACAGACTTCTCAGGGAGGCTGTGCAGTAACTTGGAGTCACAGACTAATCCTTTTTAAAGCCTTTTCAACTTCCCTTAAATTTACTGCACTTACAGTTTGGGGAAAAAAAAATCCAACCAGGATTTGCTGCTGACTTCTGGAGTATGTAAAGAGACAGGAAAAGGAACAAAATTCAGACATTGACCTGAAGCTTCTTAATTTCCTTTAAATCTCCCAGGAAAAAGAAAGTACAATGAACCTTACATATATTATGAATATTATATTATTATTCAATTTTTTGTTTTCATTTTTTTTCTTAAACAAAGCGAATGTGTCCCAAAACAACCTTCATGTCCCAAATTTTCTTTCAGGAAATGCTTTTCCTCTTCATTACAACTGTCCCAACAAACTGCACTTCACAATTCTGGTGATGATCATAGCTTATGTGGGTGATTAATGCATGCAGACAAAAGCTGTTAATCAGATGTGTTATATGACTTTCCTTTGTTCCAATATGAGTTATATCAGAGGGAAGTCCCCCAATACATTAATATCATCAAAGTGTTGGACAGTGAATCAAGCTGGTGGGGATACAGATGTGGGAAGATGTTGTGTTATCTGTTCCACAGTATGAATCTGTGTTATTTTCCATCATTCAGATATTGGATTCAAAACAGAGAACATTTTCTTTCTTGGACTTACTTTTGGCTTTAAGGAGGATAAGCCAGATTCTCTATTTATTTTACCTATATTAAAATCTGGTTTTCTTTAATGTAATATGCTACAAGAGGTGTATCAAACCATGTTCGCCATGCTTTTGAGCATTAGATTTTTTTTCTGCAACAGGAAAAGTCTTCATATTCTCATTTCTAAAAAGGAGAATTTTATGGGAAGTTTGAATTTCCCTGGAAGTGTTATCAAAAAGCACACATATGTGAATTCAACCTCGGCTGTGAAAATCATGAAATATCTTTGTTACAATAAACACCAATTCCTTTGAAGAATTTCACTCCCATATAAATAAACACTACTTATTAAAAATGTGTTGTATAGAAATATTCAAAATCCTGTGTCATATTGTTGCAGGATGTTTCCTTCTCTTCACATGCCCAGCATAATTATTTGAAGACAGGTTAGACATATTAGAATAAAAAAAAACCACACTACAAGATGTTTCACATAACAAATCATGTTTTAACAGAACAATAAAAAAGAACTTGTAAACATTTCAACAGTCAGCATTTTTCCCAGCTCACAACCAGGAAATGTCAGATATGTTTCTGTAAAGAAGAGCAAGCTGTCACTTCTTCTTAATTTGCTTGCTATTTCAAGAATGGATGGCATGTTTCAGTGTTTTGTCAACACAAATATTTTGTTTTTAATGATTGAACATAACATTTCAGGGTTGGTTATTATAAAAGTAACAAACAAAACACAAGAAAATTAGATATTTGCTGTATGTGCTCCAAAGTTTAGCTCTCAGTTTTTGGCCTTCACCAAACACAGATACAGACAGGGTGTTGGTCAGATATGAAGACCATTACTTCTGAAAAATTTACATTACAAGGAGATGAATATGAGCAATGTATAATATAATGGAAACCGAAGATGTATCTCCAAATTCTAATCTACATCCTTAAATATAGAACTCTGTATTGCATTAAAGCATTAATTTACATATCAGGCTTGTTAGGGAGGTTAGATATTTTTTGGGGGGGAGATGGCATCTGGCCTTGTCATGTGTGCTCAGCTGAAAGCGCACTGATATCACCAGAAGCTTTGCTGTGATAGGGAGTTGAGTATATCGGATTTGGTTCTGCAATGGAGTTTTACTTTATTTTATGTCATGAGAGGAGAGAGAAAAAACTCTTCTCATACCTCCCTCTCTCCCCAAAAAAAGCTAAGAAAAAGCTTCATGGGAAAGATTTACTGCTTGTGAGAAATGCCTGCTTTCATTGGGATGATTCTAATAGTCACAGGAAACAAATATTTATGACCCAAAGCCAAGAGGACATCTCCAGGTTACCTTTAAAAAGGACAAAATTATTAAGAAAACTAGTTTGGGGAGATAGCCCTGTCTTGTAGAAGTTGTGTTGTTGAAGTTGTCTTGTTCCCTGTAAACAAGGTTGGTGTGAACTAACAATCACACAATCAGAAGGGATTTTTTTGAAATAATGTGAAGAAAGAAATGAAATAACAATTTTCAAGTTTTCACACAGTGTGAAGTTCAGGACAAGGGCTGGGGGAATCCTTTTGCAGAGTCATTAAGATCCTTGTTAAACTCATGTTATAGGGAGTGGGTTGGTATCAGCTCCTACAAGAAAAGAGCTGTAGCTTTGCCCATTCGACACGACGGCACTGTAGCAATGTCACGCTGGAAGTGCCACTGTCTGGCATTTAGTTCTTGTTCTTTCAGCATTTTTAATTGGTTGGATGTGCTTTACTCCCTTTTGTGGCATAGTTTTGTTTCATTTAGTTCAGAGAAATTACGGCTATTTTACATCTCCAGGGTGATGAAGAGGCCAGCCTGGGCCTGCCAATCAGCCCTTTCATGGACCGCTCTGCTCCTCAGCTGGCACACCTCCAGGAATCCTTCATCACTCACATCGTGGGACCACTGTGTAACTCCTATGACTCAGCGGGGCTGATGCCAGGAAAATGGATAGAAGATAGTGATGAATCAGGAGACACTGATGAGCAAGAAGAGGAAGAAACAGCAGAAATGGAAACTTGTGAAAATGCCGAATCCAGTAAGTTGTTGACACTTACATTTTCCAACAAAACAAGTTCCATGTTGTGACCAAAACACTAAGCAGAGGCTATGAGCTGGCCAGGTCCAACATGGGCCTCCTCCAGAGTGACAGTGAGTCAGTGCTGTCCTTGGTGAAGCTGTAGCCACTTACATTGTTAATGGAGATGCGCCATGGTTTCAGGACCAATGTGGTTCATATCTACCACTTACTTCTACCTTAGCTGAGGTTTCTGGTGGTGGGTCATCTGTCTGTGCATGAGGGCTTTCTAGGACTCTTTCAGGACTGGTGTTAATAGACCGCAAGAATTTCAGTTGAAAAAAGGATATTTGGGAGAAGATTTTTCAAGGAAAACACTCATCATTTCTACGAGTTAGTATGATGTACAGGAATAACAGAATGAGGGTCTGAAATGCTGATGCAGTAAACAGCGCATCAGCACTGTTTAACAGTGGAATCATTTTAATGCAAATCTCTTCATGGTAATGTGGAGAAGAGTGGGAAGAGAATTGGCACTGAGCATTGCTGTGTTGTGTGCTGGGAGCTGCATCACTCGCCTAATCAGTAACTAAAGCTCATATTCTCCAGCCTCTCCTCTAGAAAGGCAACATTGCTAACATTTGCTGTACTGAGATGAAAGCTTTTTACCTTGAAAGGAGATTTCAGGCACTTGTGGGAAGTGATTTTTAAGAGAAAATACTGCAACTGTAGACTTCTTTCTTCTACTGGTTTAATCCTGTACGTTTTACTTTTTTCTTCCTTTCATGTTCTTTTTCCCACTGAGTTTTCTACTACTGTTCTTTTATTTCCCTCCTGAGCCATCTTTCTCTCTCCCCTACATCTAGAACTTTTAGGAAACACCAGCCTTAAGTGCACTCATGAAATATCAATACATAGCTTTTCCCCTCAACAGCCTGACTTTCCCACACGCTCATGCCCTACCTGGGTATCATCCCTGTTTTCTGTTGGGAAAGCTGAGAAAGATTTGATAAGTGCAGTAAGTCACATATGGATGTGGAACTAAACTCTGTGTCTCCTGATGTGCAGAATTAACCTTTTGTCTCTAGTAAGATCCAGAGGTAAACAGTTTGTATTTAAGAAATCATTGCTGTTGTTCCTGTTGTACACGCACGCACGCACGCACGCACGCACATGTTTTAAGTTTAACATGTTCACATGCACAAAAAAATCTCATAGAGAACAGTAAACATCAAGTAATATAACACACATGGGTAAATTTAGCACCTCATGATCTGTCAGTTCTGTAATAGGCAGAGCCACATGTTTGTGGCAGACTGGCCTTTATGGAAGTGCCTGCTAGGAGAAAGTGTATGCAACTGGTAATTAACATACACCCCAAAGCCTGAAACTGATACTGCTGGATTAAAAAAAAAGTTGAATGATGTTCTCATATATCCATGGAGTGTCTAACCTTACTCTGAAATCCCTGGCTTCCTTTCACCTTATATCTCTATTCACTTATCTTCTGTATCACCATTAGTGGAGTCAAATAATCCTGTTTTTATGTTAAAAGCACTGATCATTATTAACGCTTTTCACATTGCAAACAGACCGATTTTAGTGGTCTTCTGTTTTCTTTTTCACATTCTACCCTGTTATAGTACCTTACTATTCAGCCTGGTGTTTTTTGGCTGTGGTTTTCAAAACTTTAAAGATTAATGAATCAAAAGTTTTGAAATATCCAACAAATTCTTTCTACTTCCTTCATACCAAATGGGGGACGTTCATCTTCTTGATCATACCTATGCATGGCAAATTGTTTACTTCAGGTTCCCTAAATTCTCTGTGACTGTGTGGATCTTAATCAGGAATCTATGACACCTTTTGTGTCAATATGGGGGCCTCATAGTTCCTTAGAAATGTATACCTGTGATTGCCACAATTTTGGATGTTCTAAACTTTCTCAGTGAAACAATAGAAGGTTGAGATGTCAGATGCACAGGTATTAAGACTTGTATAGATGTTGGTAATGATCTTCTTCTTGATGAAAATGCCTTTTAGGCAGATAGAAATATAGTTGTGGCAGAAAACACTTCACCTAGGTCCTGATAATTCACTGAAGCAGTTGAGATAAATTTAAGAGTTATAAAACTTAAGGTAGCTTGAAATAATTTTTTTACTCTACAGGAGCATGTACTTTCCCTGGAGGTCTTATGCAAGTATAAGAATTAAACAGACTCGGTCTTTACTGATTCAAATTTTAACACCACAGCAAGTGTCTGCAGAGAGCAACAAGATGTGGGGTCACCTGGGAAACCCAGGAGAGAATGTCCTGCTGTGGCATTGGCAGGGTAGGGGCTTCCTATTAGTGCTAAACCTGAAGGCTTCCTACAGGGAACCAAGGGCTTTCTAATGAAGGATTGAATTGGATTTGGTCTGTGCTCAGTGAAAAGCTCTTTGTTTCCAGTTCCAAAGCTTCAAGGGCTAAACGTTTTGGATCCTGACACAGACATACTTTAGGCAACCTGCAAATACTAATCCACACAAATTTATTTGGTACAAAACATTCCTCTACGTCACCTTCTTTAAAGAAAAATCAGCAGTTGTCTTTGGAGGGGTGATTATTTCAGTTCTGTGACTGCCATTGTCACTGTTAATGACCAGGAAAATTTTTCAAACTTTGTACTGTTAAGGAGTTAACAATCTGTGTTGGACAGACTGTACTGACAGGAAAAAAACACCCTTCAGACAGCAGAACACTTGTAGTGCAGCTACTCTCAGCCAGGAGCCATGAGAACCACCAGGGACAAAAACACTTTATAGGCTAAGAGCAGGGGACTGGTGCTTCAAAACCAAAGAGAAGTGAGCTGCCTGATAGTATTTGGCTGTTTGAGTCCTTTAGTGCTCAGACTGGTGCCAAAGCAATGTTACGCTAAAGCTTTAAGGTCACCTCCACTGCGATGGTGAAGCGATAGATGGCTTTGAAAACGGGACACAGGAATGGGTTCCCTCCTTTGATTATTAATGCTTCATTAGTAATCATTCATTATCCTTCTACAGCTCTTCTGAGATGTAAAATGTGGAGAAAAAAAAATAGGATTTTTTTTCCTAAGACAATCACCAGGGATCTATTGGGGGTGGGAGGGCACAGAATTTAATGTGTGTTGATCAGAGTCTTTAAGAAGTTGATATAAAATGAGCAGAAACAGCTCAGCAACATGTTTTATGCATAATCATTCAAAGATTAGATGCCACTGTGAGCAGCAGAGTCAGGCACAACATGCAGCCTTGAGATAGGATGAAGCTGGGGCTCAAACTGTGCAGGAAACCAGTTTGCTTTCCCCAAGGTCTGGAGAGACACAGCTTTCTTAATTTTAGCACTGTTTAAATTTGTGGGTTTAAAAATCTGTCCCAGTACACTCTGTCTGTTTCCTATACCTTCAGTCCCTTTTCCTTCTCCAAGAGAAACCAGCACATTAATGTCACATGGTGTTTTACAGGTAAGAAGAAGTTCAAGAGGAGGAAAATCTACTGTCAGATCACTCAGCACCTGCTTCAGAACCATAAGATGTGGCAGAAGGTGATTGAGGATGAGGAGAGGTTAGCTGGGTCAGAGAAGCAAGGCACGGAGCAATCCACACTGCACCAATCTTCAGAACAAATCCAGGCCATCAGGGAAGAGGAGGAGGAGAAAGGGAAGGCCAAGAAGGATGAAGAGGAGAACACAACTGTAGAACCAAACCAATGACAATATTTACAGCAGTATTTTAAGACAGATTGACTCATGCACAGACTCTTTCTCAAGCCAGCACAGCATTTAGACACAACACTGTAGAAGTATGGGATAATGCGCCTACAGCTGTTTAATTTGTTTCTCTTTCCTTTTTATGGTGAGGTACATTGTTTAAACTCCTATGCTCAAGGAAGCTTTCACACTGCAACACCGGCTTTACAGACTGTCTTTGAAGAGATTTTGGGGGTGGGTGGAATTATATAAATATATATATATATATATATAGCCAGGGTTATTGGCTGCACACTTCAGCAAAATACATTTAATGATATATTATGGTCACTGTGATATTTACAGAAGAAAGTTATCTAAGGAAATGCTGCTTCTGAAGCACATTTGCAGTTAACAGTAAGGTACCAGTTAAGTAGCTTTTGCTCTTAATGCTGAGGGATAAAAGTTCCAAAGCTTTATATGAATGCTGATACATCCTGCCAACACATATGTGTGAGTGAGGGGGTGTTTGCCAGTGTGAGTGGATGTGAGGAAATACAGCATAGTCTGAGTTCTTACCACACTAACTAGCTGTAGCACGTCCCAGTATACCACAATAAACAGAAGGCCAGAATTTTAGAGAATTTGTGCCTGCAGGGGGACAAGTTTGAGGAGCTTTGCTTTCCCACAGCCCTCCAATCCCAGCTGGCACTCCAGCTGCAGGCAGCAGCCATTCAGCAGTGGCCCAGGCTGCTGCTCTGGCCCTACCCAGCTGTGCCGGCACCTCCTCCTCCTCCTTCTCGGCGCTTCCCAGACTGCTGGCAAAAGGGATGTGCCAGGAAGGCTGTTCCCAAAGGGGGAACTGCATGGCACAGCAGGCTGCTCCCCTGGAGATGAGCTGGCCCTCCCCGTACTGCTGCGTGCGTGAACGGCTGCGTGGGGTCAGCCCGAGTGTTTGGGCAGGAGAAAACGGGGAGCAGACGCGTGCTTGGAAGCTGCAGGCACACTAGCATCTTCTGCCCTCACCCTCTGCCTCCGGGCATCAATGACCAAATGTATCATTAAAGAACAAAGCTAAACTGTTGTGAGAGAAAAGAAGGGGAGCGTGGGGGCCGTGGCCTTCCCCAGAAAAATGCAAAGGGTGCATTAGGAGCTGCATGGGGGACAGGTGCCAGTCCTGCGCGGGCCGGACACTCGGGTGTCCCAGCAACCACTCACATGAGCTTCAGAGAGCTTGGGTTTTCAGTGTGAGGTGCTGGATGGGAGCAGTTTGTTGCTGGCATTCTGCTTAGAAGCAGCGTGTTTGATCCCACCAATATACTTTTCTTCTTTCTTTTTTTTCTTTTTTTAAGAGAAAGAAAAAGATCAGGCCTGTAAGAACAGCAGATCTTTGTTGTTGTTGTTGTTCTGTTCATTTGTTTTCTCTGTTGTTTATGCTGTGAGCCAAATGTCTATTTAAAAGGTTGGATATTCACTTTCAATATTTTATTTCACGGTATATTTGTCAATGATTAGCTATCTAGATGTAAATATGGAAAAATTTTTATGGGTTCCTGTAGATAATGATATCTTTAAGAAAAAAAAAAAGAAAAAGAAAAAAAGGGAAAAGCTGTTTTGTAAAGATAATTTTTTAAAAAATAAATACAAAAACATTTTTATACAGTGTAGCCATTTCCAAACCCCACAAATAGTCTTGAGTAATTTGTATAGACCCTTCTGGGAAGCCAGTGGTCTACAAGATCAAGGCTTTAAAATATTAATGCTCTTGGAGACTGGCAGCACTGACCAGTACCACACAATTTAGAGATTTGTTCCCACAGAAAGAATTATATATATAAACTTCAGTATCTCTCAAAAATCATTTGACTATGTATGCTTTTTCTACTTTGATTCTGCAGCCCATTACCAAGAAGAGGGCTGCTTGTGAGAGTAAGATTCCTTGTGAAAGGCAGAGTTTGTAGAAGTCCTTTCTGTGTTAAGTTTCTGACATTACACTTATCACTTTTTGCTATTATTACACATTCACCAAATTTCATGATCCTGTTGACACCTCCCCAAAACGCTGGAAAACATTCTCTATCAAAGCCAATCACATTTGTGTTATTACTTCAGAGTTCCTTCTTGCTTTGCATTTATGTCAGAATAAGGTTTTGCTCAGAAGAGGATTTGGGGTTTTTTACTGGCTGCATTTGCCTGATACTGTCCTGTCCTACTCTTATCAGTAGAGAATGTGTTTGCCTTTCAGCAGAGTGACTGGAGCACGGTTCTGAATGCTCTTATTAGCAGGAATATTTAGGAAGTGTTTTCCAGTGAAATCAGGAAAGCAAAGATCCAAATCGCACTGCTATTTTAAAGGGAAAGGACATAGCAGGATTCATTCAAAAGAAAAAAGTTGTCTCCAAGATCTCAGCAAGTCTCCACCAATTCCAGCTTGCATTGTTTTCACTCTCTTCAGTCACTTTGATTGATTATTTTATTTGGGTTTTTCTTGTACAAGTGATACGCATACCTTATAGTATGAGAAGGATTTATTATGCCTCATTCTGTCCTTTAAAAATTAAACTCACAGAGATGCTTTAAAATGTCACATCTCCAAGCAATTCTTTCTCGATTTTCAGTACATAATCACTGCAACTGGATTTTAATATTGGGTTTTATATTACCTGGAAGATGAAAAAATTCTATTGCAGCAAGTGCTAGTGGGTTCCCAGCTGGTAAAATTACAAAGAGGCATTCAAGAATGAGGCAAAATCCTCTAAGTGGAGTTTCACATATTCGTCTAAACTGGCATATACAGGGTTGAATTAAGAAAAGTTATCTAAAAATGCTGAAACTGAACCATTATATTTTTCTAGTCATCATTTTTGGTTGCCATTAAGTAAAATTAGTGTCAGCTTCTAATTTGTTTTTCGACATTGCCAATGCAGCTGTTAGAAATTGATGCACCGTTGCTACCCAAGCCGCTTGTGGGAACAGTCACTGAATTGGGTCTTCATGGTGAAGAAATTGCTGACAGGCTTAAAATCAGAATGATTGTTGTTTTTAACTAAACTAGAAAGAAATTCCATTGAAGAAGCTGAAGTAGCTGCGAGTGCTCAGCTTGGTAAGAGGTGACTTTTTTTTTCCACTCCAAATAGTTAGTAATCAAATCCAATTTCTGCAGGTGGCCACTTCTTATGAATCTGATTATCAGTCTTTGAAGTGCATGTCTGGCAGGCAATGATCAGGAAATCTCCAGGTTGGCTTAGATATAGCACAAAAGAAAATACCAGAGAGATTTTATGTCAAGAATGTGAAAATCTTTTTTTTTTTTGTGCTTTAGTGTTCATAGATAATGAAGCAGGTAATTTAGGGGGCTTTATAATATTTTATAGTCCAAAGGAGGCAAAACTTTTCACCTCCAGTTACAGCAGCCTCTTGGGGGCTAGATCTTGAAGGTTTTCCACTTTGCGTAGCCCTTTGGTGTTGCAAGCACCAAATAAACCACAACCTATGAAATATTTTAGGAAGAAAAAAAAATAAAAGAAAACTAATTGAATCCAATCAACAAAATGCTCATGTTTTAGGTGGGATGTTTACAATGTTGGTATGAATTTCTGGTACATACCATATCTAAAGCAGCGTGTTAGATACTGGAGAAAGCAACCCCCATTTAAACAGTGTTTTGCAGTGACAAAAAAACCCAAAGTCTATTAGTTTTCTGTTCTTTAAAAGCAGGAAGAGAAAGACTAGATGATTTTTTTCCATTTGGATATTTTGTTTTCCCCACTTTAATGTCACTTGGTGTCTGATCCTGTTCTCTCCTAGTCTAGAAGTTTGCTGTTGCCTGAATTGTGGGGCTTTTGCGGTCCTTGCAGCTCCCAGTGCAGTGACAAAAGCACTCTGTCTGTCACATAGCAATCACATGTAACCACTTTTGTCCCTATATTGACACTCTCCTTGATAGCCACATGCTGTTTACCATGGAATATAGCCTCTCTCATTACACTTGTCTTGCAGATGGAACATGTGGAAGTAGAGAGTGTGAAAGCCCCAAACTACTTCATTACCTTTTCTTTTAGGAGTGTAAGACATTAGCGTCTAAGAAACCAAACATGCTGTGCCTAAAAACAATAGCTTCCACCATGTTCAAAGGGCCACAGTTTAGTGTACTGTGTATTTATGCTTTAATTCTAAAATCTTGGTTTGTTTTTAGCTAAAGTGCACAGCATTTTGACACTCGTCTCTGAAAATCATCTACCTCCTCCAGGAGGAAGATGGTGTTTGATGAGATGTTGCAAGCTGTGCATCAGAAGTGAGTTGCAACAACCTAGGGAAAAGGGATTTTGCTGTGCTCTTGGCAGGATTTTGGACGGCCTTTGTCTGAGAATGAGATCTTTTACACAAAGCTGTGTGTCACCAAAGGCCTCCCCCGTGACCTTGTGCAGGGTGCTGGTTCCCGTAGCAAACATGGTCATATTGTGGCAGGAAACGATTCCCAGGATAGATGTAATTTGAGAATGCTTTTGTTACTAATGCAAGGATAGTTTTCAGCAGTTTTTATCCTGACATCTGTGAACTTCTCTCTGCATCATCATCAGCCTAAAATACAAGATGCATTTGGGTCTTTTACCATTAGTGTACCACTGTTAGAATTTCTTAAGGTCTTGGTGGTCTGAATCTGGAAGGAAGTTAAGGCTGTAGAGGTTCAAATAGATGCTTTTTAAAGTGCCATTTGGAATCTAAGCAAATTCCACTCCCAAGTTCCTTTCTATGCATTCCATGCTGGGCATTACGTTCATTTGTTTTCTTCAAAAATTCTAAATTTCCATCTGCTTTTTTGCTGGATTTTTTTTTTTTTTTTCTGAAATTCTGGTGCCATCTTTCTTCAGAAAGGCCCTGGAAAGTAGAATGCAGTGTGAAAAAGCCAAGGATCTTGCCAAATTGAGCATCAGTCAGTGGTAGAGCCTATAAGGACTCTCTGTGGGCATCTAGTGCTGTGCCCGTGCTGCTGATCTGTGAGCTGAGTAGGTGTGGGGTAGCTGTCAGCAGCCTGAGCCTAGCTGGACATGGAATCCTAGAGAGTTTTGTTGGTTTTCAACATGAACCCTAAGCATTTTTGAAAACTTAGCCCTAAGTCCAATGCAGCAAAAGGTTTCTGGTTGGCCCTGATTGTTAATGAAGTACTTGTGCAAAGTCTCTGAATGATCCTGCTCGGTCTACGGTGTGATCCTGTGAGGGCTTTGCTGTTGATGAAGATGGGTACAGGTCTGAGTCCTCCCTCTCACCAACCTTCAATGTGCAGAGCCAGATGCACCAGTCAGTGTGAGCCTGGGAGCCCAGCAAACCCAGCTGTGCTGGCACTGGGATCCAAGGAAGAGAGCGTCTTCAAATAGCCCAGGCAGGGCACCAGATGATTCAAGAGTGGCAGAGGCAGTGCAGATGCTCTGTGGCCCGTGCTAGGGCTGACCCATCTCAGCACAGGGCTCAGCGGGTTGGGAGGACAACAGCCGCAGTCTGTGGCTCTTCATTCTCTGAAGAAGAGGCTTTTGACTGTTGGAAAACCTGCGTGGAAACAACATGTAACATTTGCTGTTACTTATGCAAGTCCTGTCACGATCGAGATGTTCCGACATCACATGTTTAAGGAAAGAAGGTTTCAATTTAAGGATGAGCATGAGAAGTTACTGAGCATCCCACAGCTTCATGGGCAGAAGATTAGACAGAAGCACGTTCCCAGAGTGAAGAACGCACCTCTCTGAAGGCACAAAGGATTGCCTGCTCTTCCCAGCCTCAGCCCTGGATGTTAGCCTTAGAACCTGGGTATTCCTCAGCTGACACCTCAGAGCTGGTGTAATCAGTCCTTGAGTTGTTGGGGTTGTACACATGCAGGAAGGAAGTCAAACTAGCATTTTGTGCGAAGGAGAAAAGGAAATTGCAGTCCAGTATCAAACAGATTTTATAGAAAAAAATTTATTTTCCTTTTCTTTCAAAATCAAATGTAATCCTGCTGAAATGGAGTAAACATAAAGTTTCTGGGAGTTTAATTGCTGTTTGATGTTGCAGTATTAGTCAAAATGATGAAAGTTTTAAAGAGAAGATAATTATTTCCATTAATTACAGTGAGGGAATCTTTTTTTTTTCCTATTTTTCAGTGAATCAACAAATAAGAATGTACAGGGATCTTGGAGAAAAATACGTGTTAAGTGATTTTGAACAGATGAAAGAATAATTGAAAATAGGTGACAGGTCTTTTAAGAAACATTGCAAAAGCTTGCAAAATTATTGATTATTGCAGTCAAACTTTGATTTAGAGCAAAATAGCACCAGTACTTTCGAGAGCAATTTAGTATGATAAATCTTTCTTTGAATTTCCTCACTTTCTTTCAGCAAAACAACATTCCTCTGCAGGTAAATCAAAGCAGGGTTTAGCCCCTGCTGTGGTAGTTACTGAGTCCCAGTGTTGGAGGGAGCAGTGTGAGAGTTATTGTCCATTTACAACCTAATTATGATTTATTCAGGAGCCATTAGTGGGATTTTCCTGGCAGGCAGGTGTTCTTTTGATGAAAAATGCATCACACCACCTCAGTAGGATTCAGATGTCACCTGAGTGAGCACCTGCCTGAGCTCTTAGGACAATACAAGCTCCTCAGGAGCCTGGGGGCAGAACAGTGCTGGTGTATTTCTGGAGAGTTCATTTTCACCATGACGAAAGGGGGCAAAAGCTTGAGCTAATTAACAATTAAAGAACCCTGAAACAATAAGCACTGTGCAGTCTGAAACCTTGCCAGTGTCACTTGAGGTGTATGCAGACATTCTCCCGAGTGCTTGCTTGTGTAAAACTGCTGATGAGTTCAGGGAAAACCAACTGTGGTCTGTCAAGCTGAAGGATGTAGTAAATCAAGAAGAATTTTTGGCTGAAGTTGTTTAATTCTCCTTCATTAAGGAAAACTTTGCTTGGTGCAAGAGGAGGGGGGAAAATAAAAAAAAAAGAAATTTCATTTGAGCTTTTCAGGTCACTGGTCTGTGCCAGTGGTTTCTTACTTCCAACGCCATGTGTGTCGTATGTCCAAGGTGTGGGAATGGGGCAACAGATGGGAATTGTTCTGCCCTGGATGCCATACGGAGTCTGTGTGCTCCAGGGAGCACCACTGAAATCTGCAGGTGTGGAAAGGGGTTTATCCCAGCAGTGAATTAGTTGGGGAAACCCAAATATTTCTGTTTTCTGTGTGGAAGTGTAAGAGCGGGTATACAGGACTTTGCCACAGCTGCAGGCCACGTGTCCTTTTATGACTGAATTCTCTTGTCCTGAGGCAAAACCATAGAAATCAGATTAAATAATAGCTCCAGTTTTCAACACTGTCTTCCTTTACTGCTGCGAATGCTTAGAAACAATTGATGTGAATTAGCAATTGTTCTTATTGTTCTTTGCTTTTAAGTATTTATTTAAAGAAGTTGTGCGTTCTTGGTGGTGGGGTTTTTTTTCCTCCTTTGACCCTAGTCATGTTTCCCCCCGTGCTTTCCTAAAAAAAAAAATATAAAAAATCAGTGTGATCTGGTCAGAGAGAAAACAGTGAGGGGTTTGCCATGTGTGTACATACTGCTTTAGGTAGAAAGCCTGCTAAAGTCTGTTAAAGCTGACTTTCCTTCTCAAAATTCCTGCCTGATCCTGAAACACAACGAAAACCTGTATTTGAATGCAAAATGTTGATTTGTAGGTGTTTGTAAACCTTGATACAGTACTGCAGATGGTGTCCCAAAAGATCAAAGACAATGCTAATAACTGCTATGTGATGTTGATGATATCTTTAATATTTCAACCATGTCAGCGTGCTTTTGGTCATTACTTTTCTAAAGTTAAGTTTTCTTTTCTTGAGTAATCAATATAGGATGTTTGCATGATGGAAAGTAATTTAAGTTCACTTTTTAAAAAGCAGTGATTCATACTGTGGGTTACATTTGTTTAACAGATTAACATTTTCACTGATGGGTGGCAGTTTTTTTTTCTTTCTAGTGCTTTTGATAGAAGAATATCTAGGACATTTTCCAACAAAAACACATTTTTTCACCTTTGCCGCCAGTTCTAGAAGAAATACTTTCCAAAAATAATTCTTTTCCAATGTAGTTTGGCCTGTCTGGGTAACAATATGCAAGTATGTATATCGTGTAGAAGATGTGATTAAAAAAATTTAAAATCCCATTTTGGTAAAGTAATCAAGAAATTAAACTAGCAAGATCACAACCCTTTCTGAATTAAAATCTTGAGTGTGCCAGTATAATTGAAGCACTTGACCCCCACCAGATTTTAGGGCCAAATTATACAAATTCTGTATTTTAAAATTGACAACGGGCCAGACAAATTTTTTAGGAATTTGGTCATCTTACATCCTATCCTGTGAGGTTTGACTCCTGGCCTAGGACCTCGGGCCAAAATCATTTTAATGATGCTTATTCAGACTCAGCTATAGTAGCAAGTTTCCACAAATCACTTGTGTACTACAAATTTAATCCCTCCTTGATTTTTTTTTTCACTTCAAAAGGTGAGAAAAAGGTGGGGGGAGTGTAATTTTTTACGGCTCTGTTTGAAAAGGGTTTTGTGTACGTTTATAATTCTTTTGAAGCAATATTTTAAAAAACAACTGCCAGCCAAAGTGGCAATGCAGAAAAGTGCCATCTTGTTTAGGATTTGTACACGCCAGTTTTTAACACAGTGTTCTTTTCACTAAGTACTACATACGTTAATTTATATTTATATATTGTCAATATTGTTGTAACCAAGTTTCTCCTTTCTGAACACTTCAGGAACAAGGCCTTGTATTTTTAGGTGATTTTCATAAACAGAATAATTATTTTCCTTTCACTAGTATCTTGCACTCAATACATGTAGCAATACTTAATATATTCTCTTCACAAGTATTTGTTAAGTGATTTAGTTAATGGCTGATAAATGTTTTGTACAAAATAGATTCTGTACAGGAAAAAAAATCTTTTAGATAAACATTATTTATTTTTACTGTTTTGTAAGTTAGACACTATAATGAAGCTCCTTTTTGCCAGAATTACTGGAAGTGCCTCTTGGTAAAATGTATTATACAGTAAATATGTATTCAAAATTATTAGAAATACTTGTCACAAAATGAACAATGTGGATGTTGCAATGTGAAGACAAATGTACAACATAAATATAATTCTGTGGTATCCTGTTGGCTGTGTTTCTTCCTCCTTTACTCAACAAATTTGCTTTTGGTGCCCAGCTTTCATTTTAAGTGTCAGACTACAAATGACTTAAAACCTCTTTAGACTCTGATTCAGATCCACTAAAAGCTTGTATATATTGAATTACCATTTTAGCTGCCAGCCCTGCTTGGTATGTGTTAGTGACCCAAGCTCCTGTTTATTGGTATTGGATTTCCTGCGACTTTTACCTGCAGAATTCTGCACTTTGGTTCAGATTACTAACAAATCCCATTTTAAATACTTTATGGCTCAACCAATCTGTGGAAAGCCTCATTATAAGCATTCTTCTTCACTGATGTCCAATATTCAGCGTCCATCATCTGTGTACTACTCAATCCAATTAATATGGACCATACGGGTTGAATGTGGTCAGTATTACATGGCAGCATTCAGCCACAGCAAAGCAGAGTGACTAATGCTTCCAGAGAAAATGGAATGTGTTACCTTAACAGTTTTCCATATTAATCATAGAAGGAATCTGTTAAAGAGGGACATCAGTGAGTGAAATCAATTTTCTTGCCATTATATCGGTAAGTAGGCTGTCATTTTTCAGTGAAAAATTTTACTAGTCTTTTATGTGGGCTAGAATTGACATCTAGCTACTGTCTTTGCTCACTGTTTATAATTTCAGAAAAGTATCTCACAGCTGTCAAAAATTTTACCCATTTTTAAGGTTTTATTACCTACTTTCATTAAAGACCTGGAGATCTCTTCAGCTAATTGATTCAAAATGGCTGCATAAAACTTATCTAGATCAACCATGTGTTCAAAGCCTCTTTTCCCATAACTTAAAAATTAACAGATTTCAAAATCCTCAGGAGTATCAGCCACATATCTGGCTGTCACTTTTCAAATCCCACCAGTTTATTTGTCCTCTTGCTAAAATTCTGAATGGAAAAAATGTAGGGAAATTTGCACCAGGCAGTGACTAGGAAGATACAAGTGGGGATCATTGCCAGTAGGAAAGTAAAATATGTTTATACCTATTCCAAGGGAACTGCTTCTAAGCCAGCATCTGGTCTGTCCCAAACACTTAATAACTCAATAGCATGTAATTATTTGATGCTAAAATTCACAGAAGGGGAATGCAACTGGAGTAGCAAAGAAAAACTTTTCTCTTACTACTTCTCATCACAAAGAGTAGCGGCTACCAAAGTAAAGAATACACTTGTCTGAAAATCACCAAACTCTCTGGAGCTCTTCAAACAGCAAGAGGTTCCCATGGGAACAGATAAGCAATAAAACACAGGGCCAGAAGCAGTGAATCTGCTGATGAGACCACACATGAGCCTGCCTCTCCTGGGGTTCTGGTAAAACATAAAGGAGGCCCTGACGCACAGTCTGTAGCGGCTCAATTAAATGTTGCATTTTCCAGGTGTTCAAATTACACTCAAGTGCTTGGGCAAATCCACTTGCCTAAAAGCACTTGAAGTGTTTCACTAAAAACATAATCCTCAGAGAACTCTTGGCGCTTTGTTTAGCAAAGCTTTCTTTTAATTTTTCTTCAATTATCTCCCCAAAATCCTGTGGAAATCAACCTCATGCCACCACGGACTCCTCAGATATTGTCAGTGATTAATGTAGGGATGGAAGAGCAAACGACTTTGACAGGTGAGTAACTTGCAGGTGCTGCCCTGGCTGATGGAGTCTGTAGTTCTGGGGTTGCTATCTCACACGGTCCCAGGGAGATTTGTAACCACTCTATGGATGCTGAAAAAGCTTCAGCAAGGAATTTCTTCAGCTCTCAGCAGCATTTTGTGAGAACTCTGTCTTTCCCATGCAAGTAATTCAAAACAATGTTACAGTTCTGTAAACTTCTTGCACCTGCAGGTTGTTTTGCACCATTGTTATGGTTCCAACTAGAAAAACATTTAGAGATGGGTGTCTTAGAACTTGGCCAATCACCTTGAGGGGTGGATGGCCGAAAGAAGAACCAATTACCTTATGCCATTTAACACACTTTTTGCGAACTAACATATAAAAACCTCTAAGAAGTTTTTAAATCGCTTTGGCCTCCTTTTACCCTGAACTCGGACTCCGTGTCGTTTCTCCGTTCCGCGGCGAGAACAGCGACATCACTCCACACTGGATTACCAAAGACCTGGCATGCTGCGGTGGCCGTTGTCAAAACTACTCTGTTGAACAGCTTCACTGCCAAGAGGTGATACGAACCTTGCATTAATTCATGAGAAAACATGCAAGTTTCAAGTTTAACTGCAGGTTTCAATGGCTTGTGTCACACCCTATGTAGATTGTCATAATCACTAAATAGCCTGGGATAGACACAGGCATAATGGTTTGGAAGTCTAATACAGGTAAAAGGTTGCTGCAGCACCTGTTTGTTTTAAGCCAGGAGATACACAGCAGAAGGTTCCTGTTTGATCTGCAACATGGCTTCATTTAATATGCCTTTTGTTGTTGTTGTTGTTGTTGTTGTTGTTGATAAATTACTTCCCTTCACAATCTTTTGCACATGGTGATTGGCATCATATCCTACAAATCCAATGCCTTCTGTGTAATCAGCTCCTCTGCTCAATTCTTTGTACCTTCTCTTTCCACATTTCTAGCCAAAATCTTTGGGTTTAAACCTGCTTCAAAGAACTTATCTTCATTAAGGATAGTGCTACGGGACTTCTTTTAAGATTAATGGTATTAATCTCTAGTGGCTGGACAAGTTCCAGTTTCACTTATTGCATCTTTATACACAGAAATTCTCCCCAAAGCTGCAGCGGGGGAAGCAAATGCTTCCTACCCTGAAGAATGTCACGTCACTGGATTTCTCATTCATCCTGTTTGTTATACTCCCTCAGAAACAGGTTTCACAGGGCCCTCTGGGATCTTTGCAAAGCGTGGTGCTGTATAAAAATACATAGTTCATTTCCAAATTCTTGTGAAAACCTGTCTGATTCTGTCATATGAGTTGGGGTGGATGAGTTGGGGAGAGGGGGGAGGGGTTGGTTGGGGGTTTTTTTTGTTGTTTTTTTTTTTTACTAATCATTTAGAAAGGAAAACCTCTGAGCCATTTTACCTGATCAGCACTTCTGCAAGTGCTTTCAAGGTAATGTACAACCATTGACCACACTCCTAAACATTGCTTCAGGCACCCAGCATGGAGAGCATACACAGAAGAGGTGATACTGTTCCGTGATCAGGGTACAGTAAAGGTTTTTATTGCCACTCCTATTTTTGAAAATTTTTCTTCCCTATGTCTCATGCAAGGGGCTGAAAACGTAAAGATCAGGAATAACTTGATAAGTACCTCAGAGTAAAGAGACTATTCAGTAGGATCTTTGCATATCCTAGTAACAAGAACTTAGTCCAAAATATAATTAGAACAATTTTCTCTTGCTTTGCTGTCCTTTGGTAAGAATACTGTTCTTTGAGGATAGATCTGGAAGTCCCTAAGGCTAAAATTCTCACAACAATCCCCAAGAGATTCCAACAGCCAAAGTGTATTATTTGTCTCTGGTTCTTTGATGCGGAATGGGTACCCAAGGCTTGTTCTGGCAGTGGGTTTCCTACTCATTTATGTTCTTACCAAGCCTGTTCCTAGGACTGGCAACAAAAAGAAGAGGAAAATTAATGTCAATAAATGAATAATCCATAGCAGTAGAGTAGCATAGCTGAAGCAATTAAAATTTTATAGGCAGTGAAACCGGGATGCCTTATTAGTTAACTGCAGATGTCTTCCCTCTTTCTACCTGTCATTGACTGCAGGCTACACCTGTACAGTAATTGCTGCTGTGACTGGCTGTCCTCTGAGTGAGTCCAGGCACCCAGTGGCCCAGGGTTGGAGTATTTACGTTAGCATAAATAAAGTATTAGAGGAGCATTTGGCCAAGTGGGAGTAGTTGAGGACTCATTCCACCAAGAGATTTTAAGTAACTTTGCTTTGCAGCACAATATTAAGGGTTGCAAATGTATTCTCTGTTGTACTATAGGAATCATTTAAATTCAGATTTTAAGGTGATATGGTATATCCTAATACTATTTATATGTTTTGGTTTGCCTTTTTAAACAGTATTTTCCTTTTAGCAGATGAAAATGCATTCTGTTGGAATACATTTTTAAAAAAATTCTTTTAGAAAGGAAAACATTTTATGCTTCTAAACACTGGGGTGGGGGGGGCGGGGGGACACACACGTGTTTGTATGGGATTTTGGGTGGCTTTGGGTTTCTTTGAGACTTGACAAGGTTAACATTTGCCCATGAAATGTGCATGAAGAAGCAGCAGCAGCTGGTTTCCTGGAGCTGCACCTCAGAGATCTGTGGTTGTTGGATGGTTTAAAGACTGGCCCACAAACCTGCTGTGTTGTCAGTGCAAAGGTGGGCCTGTGCACAAAGATTACTCTTGTCACAGCTATTCACTATGGCTAGACAAGGCTTTTTAAGTGTAATTAATTTAACCTGTGCTTTAGAAATGAAGGTGGTCTGGTTTCTAATTTCCTGTAACTAATACAAAGTAGGAGTGTAAAGAAAACAGACCTCAAGGAACAAGCTTCAGTCTGGTTCTTTGTCCTGTAGCTGCTTTAAAGGCTTTGTTTCAATTACAGAATAAGTAGGCAATTTCTTTTAGGACTATAGGAAAGAAAAACCTTTCTTGTTTGGTTGATTTTCTAGTAAGCTTCCAATGGATTTTGTGTCATTGTGCTGTGGGAGGCACTGAAAAGTGACAAGCAAGAGGTGTCATGTCCTGTATTGGAATTGGTAGTGATTTGTTTCTCATGTCTCAGTTCTTGGTAGTGAATTGTGGTAGGTGATGTACTGCATTGCCTTTCCATGTGATATCCATGGCCTGCAAGGCCTGGAAGACTAAAAAATTCCTACCTGGATGAGACTTCTTTTTCTGTCAGATTAACTTACTGAACTTTAGAGAGGATCCAGTATCCATTTACTCTGAGCATCTTGGAAGGTATTGTAGAGGTACAATCATTTCTGAGGACCTGCTATAATTAGTTCATAAAGGAATGGTGACACTCTTCTGGAGGTGTAAGAAAACTTTCTGTAATGGAAAATACCTCCCCCAGGGTGGTGTTGGGGAAGTTCCAGTTAAGATATCAGCATCTATAAAGAAGTCAGAGAAGGCTCTGTAACGAAATTTCAATAAAAGCCCAAATGTGGTAAAAACCTGATACTGAGGTTTTACAATGAACCAAGAATCCAGGAATGATGAGAGGATTGCACTAAATCCTTGTTCCTCAAAGCACTTCTGCTTTCTAAACTACATAAAACCAGTCCGTAGGTATTTTTCTGTAAGTGTGGGGGACAATGGTCACTGGTGTTCATCAGTACAATTTGTAGCATAATGGGGTCTTGGAGGATTACGGGATTAAGGGATTTTTTTTAACAAATTTATGGATCTGATCATGAAACTTCACTTATTTTAAAGAACAGTGTGGTAAAGGTTACCAGGGGCAGAATAGCTGGAATCTGTGTCAGAAATCTTTGAAAGCAACAAGGTGAGCAATGAAGATTAAAGGTCATGCAAAACTAGTACAGATCCCGTATTGTGTAAACTCAGTTTTCCTAATAATTGAAGGAAATGACCAGGAAGCTGTTCTCTTAAAGAGGCTGAAAGAGCTCATAATCACTAAGTCTCCTAATCACTAATTACTGTGGACTATTAGGCACCCTGATATCTCTTAGAAAAGGGGAAAATAGAGTTCCAAGTTTCCACACCAAAGAAGGATATGAGACACTTTAAAGTACAAAATGTTAATTACGTGTAGTGTAATAAAATTCCAGCCACATTAAGAACCCAAAATGGAGAAATAACAAAGGAAAGGATAATAATTTGTATTAAATCAAGGAAAGCAGAAGCCTGCTCTGTGTTTGGCTGTGTGAGTGAGGGTTTAGCTGCCATGGGAACCTGCTCTACTGCAGAGGGTGGGAGAGAACAAGAGAGAAGGAAGAAGAATTTCTAACTTCAATACCTTTTCTGTTTATATAATCAAAGCCTACAGGGTAGCAGAAGACGGGATTTACAGCCTCTCTCCGCTCAAGAAACTACAGGGGGAACTAGTCACGTTCTTCACCTTTACTCAAACTTGCAAATAAATGTTTCAGTAGCTGTGACTTTATGGCAGGACAAACTCAGGATGGGAATGAAGTCCACAAAATTTTCCTTTAGTTTCCTTTTGGCAAAGGACTTGACTGACTCTCCCATGCAATTCTGTCCTCCCTCTTAATGGATCTTTTCACTCTGGTTTTACATCATGTTGATAGGGACTTTGCCCTGAAGATTTTGGGGAGCAGGGCGTACTGGGCATAAGGACCAGGGACTGGATAAGCAGTCTTTGTGAATCACCTGTTCACCCTCCAGTCTGTCTTCTTTCACACACTCTCCATTTTCTTTTTTTTTTTTCAAGTCCATTCCCCCTTGAAGTCTTCTGTTTCCTGGGATTGGGCAATTAAGAAGATCAGAGTTTTGGTTTTTTTCCTCTCCACTAAGCTTTGTCACGTGCCTCCATCAAACCTACAGGAACTTGCAAAGAAAAATACCCCCTGGGAGCTGTTTAGATGCTCTTCATGATTCCCATCTAGGGCACCCGGCATCTTTGCTTTGCCGGTGTGCCCAGTGTCCTGGAATTGATAGGAGGGGACAGAGGAAGAAAAACCTGAGGAGGTGGGGGAGGAGGATGGGAGCCAGACAAATAGCAAATGCTCAAGCAAAACAAGAGACAAAACAAGTTCCCCCACCCCTATTCTGTTTCTTTCTCTACCTCCAGTATAAGATGTACATCCCCAGAGAGGGTAATTTCTAAGAGGAGGTTTTCCCCTCCAGTTTTTCCCCCTTCTAATCTGCGACCAGTGCCTGTGCATGCAAGTGTGGGTATGCATAAGCAGTAAAGGAAGCTTACCTATGAAAACTAGTGAGCACCATCTCTGGGGACTCCTGCTGCCAGGTAAGATTTGGCTTTTCGTCTTCTCTTTGTTGCTTCACTTTTCAGCGAGGATGTCCTTTAGCTGGGTTCATGGGTGAACAGTCTTCTGTGTCCACCCAGTCCAGCAAGTGCAGCTCCTGTGCCTCTGGGCTGACACATGGCAAAGGCATGGCTAAGGAGGCTTACTGCGGAGTGGAGGAGTTTCCAGAGGGGGGATGGAGGTTTTTTCATTGCCTGGAGTTTGGATGAGTGAAGGGGCACTTCAGGATCTGCCTGGAGGTGTCTTATCCTGCTGAATGCATGCTCAGGGACAGGTCTGTCCCTGCACCTGACCATCAGGCACAGGTCCACATGCCAACCCTGGGGAGGGTGAGTGCCCCTGCCACCCGAGCTTTGTCACAGGTGAGCTACCGGGCGTGCTCTTGGTGGGATGGAAAGCAGAGCCACCAGAGAGGGCTCCCACACCCCAGGCAGCTGGAGCCAGGGATGGAAGGAGGGGTCCAAGCCCCAGCTGTGAGCCCAGGGGACAGCGAGGGACAAGGTGTGAGCAGCTGTCCTTCAGGAAGAGTGTCACCCACCTGGACTTAGTTGTTATAGGTGTGATGAAGCACAACTGGAGTGCTGCAGTGGATGATCATAAACTCTTCAGACAGGACAGGCACAGAGGGAGAGGCAGTGGGGTAGCCCCTTATGTTAGGGAGGGTTTTGATTTCTAGAGCTTAATGACGGTGACAATAGGGACAGCTGTTTATGCGTAGGAGTCAGTGGAAAGGCCAGCAAGGCAGATGTCATGGTGGGAGTCTGCTAGAAATACAGCACAGCAGAGAGGAAGCGAGGTCTAGGAGGTCCACACAGTCTAGGAGGTTCCTCCAGTGTGTGGAAGAAAACTGCCTGACAGAGCTGGTGACAGAGCCAGTGAGGGCAGGTGTCCCACTGGACCTGTTTGTGAACTGAGAAGGACTGGCAGGTGATGCGGCATTTGCAGGCTGTCTGGACACAGTGATCATGAAATGAAAGAGATTTAATCCTTGGGGAATTAAGGAGGGGAGCTCAGCAAACTGCCAATTTGGACTCTGGCGGGAAGACCTGTTTAGGAAACTGGTTGACAGAGTTCCTTCGGAGGCAGTTCTGCAGGAAAAAGGGGTCGAGGAAGGCTGGACACTCTTTAAGAAAGAAATCTTAAAGGTGCAGGAGCAGGCCAATGGCATCATGGCCTGTATCAGCAATAGTGTGGCCATCAGGACCAAGGCAGTGATTGCCCCCTTGTAGTAAGCGCTGGTGAAGCCACACCTCAAATCCTGTGTTCAGTTCTGGGCCCCTCACTGCAAGGACATTGAGGTGTTGGAGTGCGTCCAGAGAAGGGCAATGGAGCTGGGGAAGGGTCTGGAGCACAAGTCCTGTGAGGAGCAGCTGAGGGAGCTGGGGGTGTTTACCATGGAGAAAAAGAGGCTCAGGGGGGACCCTGAAAGGAGGCTGTAGAGAGGGGAAGTTGGGCTCTTCTCCTGAGTAACAATGGATAGGGCAAGAGAGAACAGGTTCAAGTTGCACCAGGGAGGTTTAGATTGGATTAGGAAAATCTTTCCTGAGAGGGTTGTCAAGCACTGGAATGGGCTGCCCGGTTGAAGTGGTTGAGTCACCGTCCTTGGAGGTATTTAAAAGATGGGTGGATGTGTCACTTAGGGACAGAGTTCAGTGGTGAACCTCTCCGTGCTGGGTCTACAGTTGGACTCGATGATCTTAGGGGTCTTTTCCAACCTAAACAATTCTATGATTCTATGATTACATTTTTCTGACATTCTTGCCATGTTTAGGAAGGAAATGCTTACACAGTCTCTGTCCTCATTTTCTATGTCACTAGAGAAATGTGATATCCCAGATAAGGTTAAAAACCTGAGGCTATCACTATACCCAACTCAGTAAGAGACCATCCTTACCAGCCAGATAGTTCCTTGGATAAAACCAGAGATGTCCCTCACCTCCCTCCAGAATTGACAGTATATTAGGAATACTCCCAGTATAACACCAATGGTGCCAAAAGTATTTGAGTGGCAGATTTGTGATTACAGTGAAACAGCCTTGTGTATTCTGGTTTCACTAAAGAGGAAGGATCAAAACTAATAGTGCAGCTGCCTGTGGTTCCACTGGATACATTTCTCTGCCCTCTGTCTTGTGTTAAAAGTTTCCATCAGAGGCATTGTCAGGGCAACCAAACTGATGCTCTGAGATACGTGGTTGCAGGTGACTCTGAAAAATTACCAACCTCCTTAAAAGCATACCACAAGAGCAGCTGGGGATATATTAAAGCCTGTAGAACCTGTATGAATATCAGACCTTTGCACTCTTCAATTTGACGTCCAGAGTCAGAAGATAAATGTTAATAATTTTTATACTGTAATAATTTGTATACTGCTGAGCGTAAGTTTTCTTTAAGTTCTGCTGTCCATTTGAGATTTGTACCAACTCAGTGGGACACAAACTTGCATGCTGCTGCCAAGCATCAGTGCATCATATTCAACCCCCACACCACCACAGCAATCTTTTTTTTTGTTCTGACCAATCCTGCATATGAGGTGCGGTGGAGGAGACCCTCTACACCTCTGCCAGACCTTCTCTACTTGGATGTTGCTTTGCTCAGAGAGAAGGACAATTCATTTAGCAGTGGTGCATATGTTTTCCTTTTCCAGGTTTTGGGGTTTTTTTTTGTTCCAAAATTGCTGTAAATATGCAGAGAATTTCAAACTTTACAGTAAAGGCTAGTTGATGTGCTTACATGGCACACCTCAAGTGATTGTCATAAAAGAATTTATCCTCATGCAAGTGCTGTGAGGTACATGCTGTCTTTCCCCATTGTACAGGTTCAGAAGTGGGGCAGAGAAAGTGTGACTTTTCCCAAGACATCAAGAAAGTCAGAAGCAGAACAGGAATATGTGCAATAAGTGTTCAGCAAGCACGAAAAAAAATTTATTTTTTTTTATTGCAAAAAAGTATCTATACTCCTTAGTGTTGATAAGGAAATACATTAGAGTTCCTGTCCGGACAGCATCAAATGCAAATATTTCTCTTAGATGTAGTCATGGCTCTTATTTTAAATGATGGAGAGACCTTGGTGAAAATTTTGGTACCACAATCAAAGTCCTTTTGTCTTGTTCATATATGAACAGAGCCTGTGAGCAAATCTTAGCATCTAGAGATATACTTTTGTTATTTTCACTTGTATTTGTGGTAAAACAAGTGGCTATTTGGGAAGCCATGAAAACACACGTGTCCAGAGTTATATACATATACATAAAACCATACATATTTTTAACTTATGTAAGATCTGTGTCTTCAGACAAACATAAAAGAACAGGAACTTTTCTTATTCATATTTTCAGGCAGCAGTTCTGTAAAACATAGGACTGCCTAAAAGTGAACACAGAAGCTGATTTCATAAATATTTTCAGATCTGATTTAGAGATTGAAATTGAGAACAAAGTACTGCAGTATGTAACTAGAGATTTAAGAATTACTGATCTCTTTTGTTTTCAAAGTGCAGTATTTAGGTTTTCTTTACTTCTTTGTATTTACCTGCAAAGAAGCAAATTCACATTTTTCCTGAAACAATTGACCACTGAGCCCTAAGGCTCTATGTAAAATGGTAAAGGGAACTAAACCTCTTTATTCTTGTGTAACTCATTAGCTAAAATCAGACGATTAGAGCTAATGTTTCCATCTGAAACAATTCAAGTGCCTCATTAACGGGGATAGATTTCCTTTGATCTAATTACTTAATGTCCCAAATATATGGGAAATTCAGAGATCAGCGCTGAGAAATCTCTGCAGACCTGGTCACATCTAGAAACGTGAATTTACATGTAGACTTCAGAAAAGTTGTTTGAAATGATAATGAGCCTTGTTTAGTCTGCTGGCAATGCTTGGTCAAATGTTTAGTGAAATCACGTTGATGATAGCTAGAGAATGAAGATGACGGCTGTTTGCTGAGTATGATTTAATCTCCATTATTATAGGCAAGTGGATTGCAAATTTCCATAATTAAACATCCAGTGCACTGGTCAGATTCTGTTGTAAAGTCTGGTAATTGCTGTTGTCGGGAAAACAGTCCAGTGGGGTGTCGCTGTCACATGATGAGCTTTTGAGGCTGAGCTAATAGGATGCCCTTTTAAAATATGCTCCATGTTTTCTACTTTAGAGGCAGAGGATACCATCATGGAGATTTCATCAAAAGAAAATACTCACTTTTTCTCAAACAACACAATCTTGCCTGTGGACCGATCTTCATTCAAATCCGAATCATCCACATCCAAGGAAAAACAGTCATGTTGTGGAGGTATAAAGGTAGAGTAAGAGTTTTTGAATATTCCAGTAGGGACTTAGAAAATCTCTCTTTTTTTTTTAGGTGAATGGTCCCTTTTTAAGTTCTGATAATGTCTTGCTGAGTCAGTGTGAAATTATTAGAGATATTTCTAAGTCACAAGAAAATCTTTCTCAGATCTGTATTTGCCTAACGTTTGGCAGTCATCAAATATAATTTGTTGGTTGAGGCTTGCATATTATGACATCTTCAAGAGCCATCCTGAAAAGTCCCTCTGTCTTCCTTATTGCACCACCTGAAGTTAAGAACAGAGCAGACAGATACCACAGGCTGTCAGTACAGATTGCTTAAGACTGTAGCTGTGGCAATCTCCTGGGCTCTCCAATGTTATATTTGTGTTATGGTCTGTGTGTTTGGAGTGCTATATTATTAAAGCATTATTGCAATATTCCTTATTCAAGAGAACTCTGCGTGAGGTGACTTTGAAATGAAGCTGCAGAAGCATCACCACTGTATCTACATTTCTCTCACCCACAAGAAGTTTTTCCTGGAGGTAATGGGAGGTCCCTCCTTTGAGCCTCACAATGTAGCTGTGCCTACCTGCTGGTGGGATCTGCACCTCAGAGGAGCATTGCTTCCTGCTCGGGACACAGGGGCACAGCAGGCAGCACACAGTTGCCTACTGCCTCTACCTGATTTCCAAAATGATGACGCTCTCGTGGGTGAGGTCTCAAAAATCACCATACTATGGTGAGATGATTTGAGTTACATGGAAAATGAGTTTTTGGCCTTGCCCCATTCTTTTCATCGTGCACAGTCTTTATTTCTGTTATTTTTTCCCCTCGCTCACACACACATCTATTTCAGATATTAATCCAGCTCCCAGGACAGCCAATGGCATCAGCAACAGTTTATAAAGTCTATAAATTTTGATTTTTTTTTGTTTTGAAATAGAAGATGAGTTGTATTAATTAAATTTTGTACCACAATCTAATTCTATCATTGCTCCTCCATTTGCTACAACAATAATCCAATCCTCTCAATGAATAAAACTTCAGTCACAGATTAGCAAGTCAGGAATCAGCTCATTAGCTCCAGAAATAGAAAAGCAATAATATTTCATCTCAGTTTCTTTCTCTTTAAAGAAGTTGTGTCTTCTGGGAACCCAAACCGATGTAACTAATGTATTCCTGTCAGAAATTAGAAAACCTCTCTTTTTTTGTGAACTAACCCTTTTTGAGTTCTGATTAGGTCTTGCTGAGTCAGAATGAAATTATTTAAGATATCTCGAAATCATGAAAAAGTCTTCTTCAGGTTTTGCCTGACATGTTAAGAAAATAATATGCAGATTCAACAGGTTGTTTTTACCAATTATCAACCTTTGTTATCAACCTTCCTGTGTCTTAAAATTGCCTTTTTTAACCAGAAAGATGTGGTGAAATATCTACTTACAAGCACTGACAAACCAGAGCAGAATGTGAAATCGTCTGTACCTTTCTGTCCCAGCCCTAAATCGGGAGTGTCTTTCTACCACTGGACACCTGGGACAGTTGCAAACCCAGTAAAAAAACTTGTGCCAAAGACACACAGAAGATTTTCAAGTTGTATTTTACCTATACAACTTTCCTGTGAAAAAACATATGTGCTTTCACATGGCTATTTAACATCCAAGGGCATAAACATACAGAAAATGTAAAATATTACGGCAATATTTGTACAAGAGAGCTCTTTGAGAGCTGCTGCTGTAGGAAAAAAGAACCAGAGAGGGGTTGCATAAGTTTATGTACCCACAACTATTTCTGAAGGGAGGATAGCCAGCACTGGATAAAGTATATTGAATGTGACACAGAGATATATTTGAACACAAAAATTTGCATTCAGCAGTGATGGTATTACCGCTGTGCCTTGTCAGATGAGATGCTGTAAGGAGTTTTGCACTGGAACTGAGTACATTGCTCAGAGAACCTGTGTACTGGGAGTGTGATTGTCAGAGAGGATTAAGGAGCAGCACAAGGTTCTAGATCTCTATTCATATGAAACCTTACTGTGTCTCATAATTTCTGGGATGGGGCTTTACAGAAAGCATTCATATTCATATTCATATTCAGTCAACACCACCTGTACCTGGAGGTAGAAAGCAATGTTGTGGTTTCCATGACCAATTGCACTGTGCGTGAGTATCCCTGGAGCTCCTAAACTCTACAGGGCTGCATTCAGTGAGGGCAAACTTAGGCAATAGAGCTGCAGGAGCAAACAGTTAGTGCTAAGGACCCTGCACTCCCACTATATGCATTTCAGACCAGCCCTCATCTTCCAGTTTAATTTTGTGGGAAAGGGGCTCAGTCTGCACCTGTGAAGTATGTGCCAAAGCACTGTGAAGGGAGATGGAGTTTAATTCCCAAAGCCCACTCCTGATTCAGAAGAACACACTAAAACATACAGTGGTAACTAAGAGAAAACTGTCTGTGCAGAACAAAAGGATGGGAGAAGGTTGTCCCCAGCAAAATGCAGGGTGCACTCTAAGGAAAACGCAAGAGATCTTGTAGGGGAAGGACAAGCCTAGAAGAGAATTGCCTGGCAGGTCACTGTTCAACTCCCAGATCATGTAACGTGTTTAAAAATGTCCAAAAACTCACCTCCCCACCAAGCTACACTTAGCATTTACCCTTATGGCTGCTGTGTAAGATACTTCCTTCTTAGAAAATCACCAGTGTCTGTCTTTCAACTGAGCCGTAGCTTTGGCATCTACCTGAAATTTGCAGCGGTTGAGAGTCAATTCAGATTTTATCAATATTGCTCATCAGAGATGAACCAATTAGCAATCTAGCATTTAATAAGATGTAGGAGAAATATTCATGTGGTTATTTGGCAAAAGAAGCAATAGGAATGCAAAACTTGTTTAAAAATAATTCGTAATATCTTCTGTACTGCCTGATTTTATTCACTGTCATTTTTTTTCACAGATATTTCTTGGTGCATTGTCTTTTGTCTATTTTGCTAAAGCACTGTCAGGAAGTTATCTAAAAAGTACTATCACACAAATAGAAAGAAGATTTGACATCCCTTCCTCTTTGGTTGGTGTTATTGATGGAAGTTTTGAAATTGGTATGTGCTGTAGAAACCCATTTCTATTTTCAGAAAAAAAGAGTGATGCAATCTGTTGTGAAGAATGATTGTATGAATCTCCCTGAACTGTAAAACTGAGCAAGACTCACCTCATAAAAATAAGTGGGACTATCAATATGATTACATTTGATAGGATAGGGCTGCTAATACAAGCAATTCAGCATAGACATAAAAAATTTGTGATTTGTGATAAGCTTAGCATGTGGCTAATTCATACTAACAGAAATTTTGAGTGTTGAATGAGAATTTGCCGCACAGATTTCTGCAGGCAGAAATCCACCTCCCCTACAAGTGTTTGTGATTTATTAAGCAGCAGGAGGACAAACCTCTAACTGTAATCTACATTTCTTGTCTGGTCCCTCTCCTTCCCTCTCACACTAAGCATGTCATTGTCTCTTACAATTTCAGATTACTGAATTTATCTCATGGGTGTTCAGTGGACTGTGGTACTCACAGGAATGAAATCTTAGCCTAAGTGTATAAAGCTCTGTTTGATTTCCCCTTTTTCTGCTTTTTCTGGTTATTTGCTCTCTTCAACTGGCACAGTCTTTCTCCTCTTTTCCAGCTGTTTATCCAAAGGTTTATGGTTTTGCTATCACAGAAGGCATTGGGCTCCTGTAGAATGCCTGGAAAGAGGGAGAAAGACCAGCCCCATCAGGCCTCTCTCCCTGAAATCAGTGCCTGTACTACATACTAGGAATTGTTATTTTAGGGGATCTCTCATCAACAAGCAGTAAAACTCAGTTTTCCTTTTGTACTCTCAAAGGGAACCTCCTAATCATAATTCTTGTGAGCTACTTTGGAGCAAAGCTTCACAGGCCAAGAATAATTGGAGCAGGCTGCTTAATTATGTCAGCTGGAACATTCCTAATTGCAATGCCCCAGTTCTTCATGGGACGGTAAGTGCAAAGTGATCAGTGTTTTCCAGCTGGGCTGTGCACACTGAATGGCAGCTCAGTAAAATATTTAGGCATTGATTATGAAGATAGAAATAGGCATATGGGGATGTGGTTACTTAATTTAACTTTTTTTTGTGAAAAGATTTATTACTGCAGAGCAAACAATTTAACATGTGTACTATTTTCAGTTGTAATCAACTTATTTTTTTATTAGTCTGTCATCTTGATTGGCCACATTTTGATATGGTTTAGAAATTGTTGAAATGTCAGTGAAGAAGTGATGATTAAACTCAGGAAGACAATCTGATTACCAATCACAAGCCAGAGAATACACCGGTGTCTGATAATCTCTTAGTCCAAATTCATGTATCATAGTAGAGCAAAGTGCCTTTTAAGCTGAAATGAACCACTGATGCAAAAAGAACCAACGGGACAATTGTCATGTACTGCTGCAGTACAAATAGAGTTCTGTTTCTCCCCTGTAAACTGTCATTGGCAATGGATCCAGATGGATTCATATGGATGCAGATGAAATTTTCGTTTAAGTGCTATAGGCCTGTCTGGTAGCAACAGATCTGATTGCTTTTTCTTATCAATACTTATGAATAAATACAACTTTGTTTTCTAAACAGATACCGGTACGAAAGATTCCCTTCCACCATCAATTCGACTGTTAGCATCTCTCCATGTCTGCAGGATAAAAGCCAAACTCCACTCTTAGCCCTGGAAAAATCTCAAGCAAAAATAAATGCAGGTGAGAATGATCTCTGTTAAATATTGGGGCTGGTAGTGCTCACTATCCTCAATGTTTCCCAAATCCTTCTGTCAGGGGATCCCAGTTTTGATTAGAAGGAAGTGAAAGAGTTTTGTAAAAAGGGATGTAGTGACAAATTTATAAAACCAGCAAACTTGTAGTATCTTTGAGACAGCTCATGCTAAAAATTTGTCTACCTTAAGCTGTTTCACAGTTTTCCTACTGTTTCTCCCACAACAGAAGTATTTTAGAAGCCCTGAGCTTTCAGCGTCAAATTGTTGTTACAAACACATCGTTGTTGTCTCTTGCTGTGTACACAGGATGTGAAAAGGAAGCAGGCTCTTCCATGTGGATCTATGTTTTACTGGGAAATCTTTTGCGTGGAATAGGTGAAACCCCCATCCAGCCCCTGGGAATTGCATACATCGATGATTATGCTGTTGAAGAGAATGCTGCCTTATATATTGGTAAAATAAATATTGGGGTTTTTCCTAATGTATTTTTCTCCAGAGGAAACTGAGTCATTCTGAATAATGGAATGAATGTCATTGAATTAAGTGGCCCTGATTGTTTTGTTTGCATAATTTCCAATATTAAAGTTTATTTAACAGTCATGTACACTCAAGGGACCAAGTTCCCATTTAATTATACCAGCACAGTTCCATTATCTTAATTTGGTGAAAGAATTTGACCTTGGGTTCCTGCTGTTACCCTAATCTTCCTAATTCTTCTGGATATGGACTGCTGAGCCTCTGTGCACATTCAGTTCTCTGGAAAGTGATAAAAACATGCACTCTTTTAAGCACTTAAAATAGAATTTCAGTGAGCACTCAAAACATTCCCTCCAGATTCATGTAGAATTATAAGCAATAGTGCTGAAACTTTAGAAAGTTGGTATCACTGTTTTCTTGTGTTCATTGTCTGACCGCTGCACATTCAACTGAAATACTACCTTAAAAATCCTATCTCATCAGCATCTGTTCTTGACAAGTTTCCAGCCAGGCAAAAGGCAAAAAATCAGATTCTCTCTGTAAAAGATTCAGTCTTCCCAGATTTCTAGGTGAATTTTGCAAATTCGAAGTATTCAGAAAGTTTGGCTGAGGGTGTATTGAGACATATTAACATTGGAAACCAAAGCAAAGTGGTTTCTCAGCCTGTTCAGGGCCTACCTCAACTTAAAGGGATCAGTTAACTTTAAAAAATGACATTTGCTTTTCCATGTGGATCTATATTTCCAGTTACTTTAATCTTGTCAATTGAAGCATTTCTAGCAGTTACAGATTGGTGTTGCTATTGAGTTTAGGCCATTCAGTCTCCTAACATTTGTCTTCAGGCTGAATTTAACTCTTTGATTGGATAACAAGAAAAAGCATCATTGTCGTGGGGGAAAATTGTATTGATGCCTTTTTTTCTTCTTGAAAATATTTCAGTTTGTGTAACTGTATCACTTGTTACCCATCACATGCCATAATCTGCTGTTAGAGGCAGAAGAACCAGTGCCCTTTTTAGCTCCCTTTTTAGGAGTGTAACAGTCCCCTGTTTTCTATTCCAGGCTGTGTACAGACAGTGGCGATTATAGGGCCAATATTTGGCTTTCTCCTGGGATCCCTGTGTGCCAAACTTTACGTTGACATTGGCTTTGTAGATCTGGGTAAGTCAGAACACTCAGGCTTTAAAACTCCAGTCAGGCTCCAAAATGCCTATTTTAGGCCAAGAACTATCTGGTTATCTTCTAGGCCTGAGGAGCTATCGGGGTGGAGTAGGCACTTCATGACATGAAAAGGGTGACAGCAGTGTAGTGGTCCATGCAGAACAGGCTGGCAAGAAGGATGAGTGTAGAGGAAGAAAGAGGTCTCACTCTTCCTCAGCCCCAGCAGCTCTGCAGCAGGTGCCTCCAAGAGATGCTGTGGTGAGGAGGCTCTGGGGAGATAATGGGAGCCAGGAGGAAGCAAGACTGAGGCTCAGGATCCTGTGTGTGCTTTTTTAATACCCTGTTGTTGCCGCCTAGAAAAGTGGTTTGGCAGGGGGTACCGAGTCTCCTGATTGCCCTGCTTCTGTGAAAACAGGAAGAAAAAAAACAGGAGGAAAACTATTTTTCCCTGGGGCCTTTGTGCAGAACAGCCTGACTGGGAGCAAGTGAGCGGCCACCCAGACTGCCCCATTTGCTGGTCCTTGCAGCATCTCTGGGGCTGTGCAAGTGGCACAGCAGTGTCAGGGCCAGGCCGCTGCTGTGCCCCAGCAGTCAGCAAGTCCTCACCGTGTCCCCACAGCTGCTCCTGTAAAACGCCCATAGTGACACACAGCACAGCTACACCTGGCGAGGTGGGCATGGAAAGTCCCTCCAAAACCGCCTTCCTTATTATCAGCAAATATTCTCAAAATGGATTTATTTGTTTCTTCTTTTCCGCTTTCTCCAGACAGTGTCACAATAAGTCCCAAGGACGTGCAGTGGGTGGGAGCGTGGTGGCTGGGGTACCTGATAGCTGGGGTGATCAGCGTCCTGGCCGGCATCCCCTTCTGGTTCCTGCCCAAGCACCTCCCAAAACGTGAGAGCAGGAAGGACTCCAGCACCTCTTCCGAGCAGTCAAAGTTCATCATTGAGGAGAACAAGGACCAACGCACATCCTATCAGCAACAAGCGAAGCTTGCCGAGATGGCAAAAGGCAAATCACTGGAGTTTTCTTCCTGATTGTTGAGTTTTTCTCTCAAAGGCTTGTAGACTTAAAAATTTTATACTTTCTGAGGCCCTATTTTAGTGGCCTCAGAATTATGATTTTTACCTCAGGTTTCACTCTCCAATGCATATAGTGACTGTTGCAGAAGTGGTGGTCAAAAAAACACCAACCTTCATTTTTTGCTAATTTTTTTTTCCTGTAAGTTCATGCATTAGAAAAACATGTACAATATCTGATCAGAATATAGATGGGCACAGACAGCTACAGTATTAGAGGAAGCTGTCTGGATTTAGACAGGAGCTGGTTTGCACAATTGCATTTCCTTGGCCCTGCTTTGCCAAAAGCATTTTCCCTCAGTACTTGAGTCTGTACCTCGATATGTTTGTGCTTCCTGTCAGCTGTGCTGAGCACTCTTTGCCCCAAATTAAGCTAAACAGTGCTGCGGCTGTTAAGGACACATAGAAACCAAATCATTCCTAGTTCATGATGGAAAGAAGGTATATAAAACAAGACATCTCTTCTGGGAAATTGATGATTAATATTTTGCTCCACTGTTCCCCCATCCATAAATGGGGGAGTTGTTAGGAGCATCACGCAACTTCACAGATTCCCTCTGAAATGTTCTGCAGTTTGGGGTTTTTTTGGAAGGTGCATGCATGTTACTCACAGCAGTTATTCTCTCTCTGGCCTGCTTGTTATTTCTGCTGTTTTGTCTTCCAGACTTCTTGCCATCACTGAAGAACCTCTTTGGGAATCCAGTTTACATTCTGTATTTGTGTGCAAGTATCATTCAGTTCAATTCTTTAATTGGCATGGTGACATATAAGCCAAAGTATATTGAACAACAGTATGGGCAGACATCTTCAAAAACTAACTTTGTTATAGGTAATGCTATATCTGTTTCTTGATATCTTTAAAATGGACATTTTAGGAGTGGCATGTACATACATATAGGAAAAATTGTAATTTTTTAGGGTATGTTTTTTTCTTCTCCTTCCTAGTCTGACTTGAAGTAATAGCTTATAGAGGGTAAGTTATTTCATTTTTGCTTCAGCACTAGGTATCTCTGAGTTTATCTATGCAGGAGTTACTGTAAAAGTTTACATGATTTGATACCTTAATTCCCATTTAACTGGAAATTTGAAAAGTAATATATGTACAACACAAGAAAATAACTGAGAAATAATTTTAAAATAGCTTACATAAATTTATCATCAGACAGATCTGCTGCCTTGGTGGCTTCCCATTTGTTTCAACAAAATGAAGATCAGTTCAGTGAGTGCTAAAGGTGACTCTCTGAAGAGACCGGTGTTAAATAAAAAGAAGTCAAGTCATATCCCAAGCTGTCCGATACAGTACAAGAGGGAGAAGCTGCTTCAGCCTCTGGGTACTGAGATGGACATTTTTGTAGCTGACTTCAGGAGGGTGGGCTTGACTGCCCGGTTGCTGAACCTGCATGTGGGGTTCAGCTCCAGAGGTCCAGGGCTTCAATAGCATTAAACAGCAAAGAGGTTTACATCTACCCAACACAGAGGGAACTGCCTTGTTTCAGAGCAGCATTAGTTGCACAGCAACAGAGGTATATATGCAGAAAAGCTGTAGTGATCCATTGTGCTATGTTAATTCCTTAAAGATAGAAGCTGGAATTTCCTGGCACGAAACTCCTCAAAGCAAGGAGAAATCTTCAAGTATAGTTGATGGCCAAAGAAAGTCCAGAAAACAATCCCTACATTCAGTGTAGTACTTCTCATTGTGTTTAAAGATTTTCTGGAGCTAAACTTTCAGGTATGTGCAAACTGAGTGAGGATTAAGAACGATTTGATTTCTCTGAGTGATGCCATGATGATTTTTTGCCTTTTCTTTTATACCCCTTTTATATACCTTTTTATAGCTTTTTGTATTCTTAGTGGTTTTTAGCCTACATTCTTAGATGTATTTTGCTAAGCTGGGAGACTAAACATTTTAGAAGCCTTGTGGTTAGGGATCAGTGTGCCCCAGACCCCAAGGTCCTCTCCAGAACACATCTTGTAAACCAAGATAGAACCATCCAGGGGAAGGTTCCTTGGGGAGGGGGGCTCACTCGAGCCTCTCATTGGGGAATCTTTAATAGATATGCTAATTACTAAGACCTACAATGTTATACTTGATCTATTGTGTGCATGCATTGCGGGGTGCATTTCAGTGCACTCCAGCTGGACGTGGTGCACCTAAGGATCCTTATAATAAATACAGAGGTAAAACACCTTTTTCCCTTCTAACCATGTTTGATTCTTGATTTTAAGACCAGGAAAAGGCATCATGAGCATAGGGACTGTATCCAACAGAGAGTGTGTGATGGCTTGGTTAGAGAAGGATCCTGCTGAGTGCCTATCCCTGCAATAAGGTGGTTTTTTTTCCTCCTTTTCTTTTCTCTCCAAATCCAGCCTTCCTAAGAAACCTGAGAGCTGACTCAGACTTGCAGCGTTTATTTCTCTTTCACTCCCTCTTTTACTCTTTCTTCTTATTTTTTAGAAAACAGTTTCTATCACAATCTCTGATAGGTATCAAAATTTTCAGAGCAATTTGAAGCACTAAAAAAAAAAAAAAGCAGGTCTCGCTCCAGCTTTCATAACATTAGATTAAACTAAATTTGTCCTCTAGGAATCAGCAGATGACTCCACTGACAACCTAATTATGGAAAAAATCACCTAGCTTAAGAAACTGGAAGAGCATTATCTAAAGTTTATCCATAATCTCTCTGTCAAAGAACCAGCAAAGAAGCATATCCTTGGGAGTAAGTTTTTCAAAGCTGTCCCAGCACCTTTGTAACACTCCAAGGATCAGTCTAATTCTGGACAAAATAAAATGTCCTGACTTAAGATCTTTTATGTTTTGTTCCTTCATCTCGTTGCTGCAGCTGTTTTTGTGGCTGACAAGGTTAGTCCATTGAGCTGGGGTTTTCATTACTACAGATTTTTCTGTTTGATTTCAGGTCTTATTAACATTCCTGCTGTGGCCTTTGGCATATTCTCTGGAGGACTGATCATGAAAAAATTCAGAATCGGTGTTTTAGGGGCTGCAAAACTTTCCTTGGGATCATCTTTATTTGGTTACCTTTTGCTCCTCTCGTTGTTTGCGATGGGCTGTGAGAACTCGGATGTGGCCGGACTGACTGTGTCGTACCACGGGTATGCTGGGAAGGCCATGCTTCAGCAGAAAGGGTTACTGCAAACCAAACTCCTTGCTCATTTTGTTTCACAAAGTATATATTGTTGAAAAGAGAGTGACTGACCTGAATGTGCTTCCCAGAAATTTGATCCAGATCAGTGGAAACCACTCCATTCCAGTGGGCGTTGTGTCATGACCTTCTCATGATTATGGCATAGACCAGAGGGGTTTATGTCACAAGTGCAGATTATTTTTCTGATTACTTTTTAATTATTATTGCCATGGGACCCATCCTTTGAGCCCAGTGATTCCTGGAAATGTGAGGAGCTCAGCAGGGGGGATGAGATTCAATTAATTGTTTCTTGCCTCTGTGTGCGCTGAACAATGAATGGCATTTAATAGCCTTGAACCCAAACCTTAAGGTTTCATGGATTAACCATGATGTTAACCACGAGATACACCTGAGGCTAACATTTCTGCCCATGCTATTACTCTAAAACTAACTTCTTGGGAGGAGTTTCCAGCACTGACTCACAGCAGCCCCAGTAGCTGCTTCACTGGTGCCTGATGACTGAATTTGGCAGAGAGCTGTCCTGCAAGGTATCAGACACTCAGTTTGAATGAATCCCATTCTGACAAATTCCTCGCTAACTTCTACAGAGACCATTTCCCATGAGTAACTCAATCCCTTCTTTGCCACTTGCCTCGTTTTATTAAAACTGCATCAAGCTTCAGATAACTAAAACCTTAGAAAATCTGAGAAAATGCATGAATATAAATTGTTAGTTGTCCCCTTTAATAAAGTAAATACTATCTCACAGTAGGTGGTGTGATACTGTGAAAACCTTTGGATAACAGAGAAATAAGGATTTACACTGCTGTGTGGATGTGAAGAGACAACCTTTAACAGGCTACAGAGGGAAGGTCTGGCCCAGTGCACCTGGCAGAGAGCATAACCCATGAGGTGATCATGATTTCCTCCGCATCTGCTAGAAAACACCTCTGCAATTTCTCTTTTTCCACAGAGCTAAACCGATGACTGATTACGAGCAAGCCCTGTTTTCAGAGTGCAACTCAGGTTGTTCGTGTTCCAAGAACGACTGGGACCCCATCTGTGGGGAAAATGGAGTTACCTATGTTTCCGCCTGTCTCGCCGGCTGCCAGGCATCCAACGGCAGTGGGAAAAACACCGTAAGACAATCTTTTATTTCCATATGAGATGCGATAATTTTTTTTCTGATACAACCAGGTCTGTCAGAGTAAGTGGATTAAAATTGAGCGTGGCACATCCTCTTGAGCCCTGAACTCCTCAGGGTTTTTTAGCAATCTGCCACCTGCATTTAAAATTTTCTCACTTGCTGTTGCCAGCAGAAATCACAAACAGAGAACGTTGGAAGCTTTTTGTTTTTGCGCTGTTGGCCACCAAGACTGTTGAAAAAAACCTAATAACTACATTCATCAATAGTTGATACTTTATAATTTTGTCCTTCATTGAATAAGCCTTTTCCTTCTGTAAAACATTTCCCCCTTTGGATTTAAACTTTCAGCCGCCCAGAAAAGCAAGGTGTGATATTCTTAAACATCCACTTCTCCACCATTTAGGTTATCATACACTTTTGTCTACTCTCTTCCAGGTATTTTTTAACTGCAGCTGTGTGGGAACCTTTGAATCTTCACAAAGCTCCTCAGCTGTGGTGGGACCGTGTCAAAAAGGAAATGAGTGTCCCAAAATGTTTCTGTATTTTCTAGTAATATCAGTTATCACCTCATACACTTTGTCAGTAGGTGGCACACCCGGATACATACTGCTTCTAAGGTAAGAAATAATTTCTGCTAGCATTGCCAAATGTTTTCAAAGTGTTTTGACACGTGACTGGTACTCCCTCCCCTCCTGGTATTCCTAGTATTTTTCTCCTTGTTTTAAAGATTGGTTTAGCAGGAGATTTTTTTTTTCCTGTTGTGATAATTACAGATTTGTTGAATGCTTGTCCCAGTGCATATTTAACTGCTGGAACTATTTGTCCATCACTGACTGGAAGCTTAGAAGCTAATTTTAGAAAGTGCAAAAGGTATTTAATACTACCAGTGCTTAATCTGGATTTTTGTCAGCTTCTTGCAATTTTTGGATTCCAAGTCCTGCTCTGCTCTGTTTTGGAAAGCTTTCTTTCTCAGTTCCTTTTTCCAAGTTATTTCCAGATGGGCACATTCTACTTCTCAAACAAAACAACAGTAAATCCAGTCTAACTAATCTTTAGTATTATAACTGTGTTTTCTTACCCCCAAATTCTCTTTGTTTTTGAATCAAATTTTCTGGACCAGGCCCTGTCTCATTGCTGGTATCTTTAAGCCACATGGACAATGCCAGTGCTAGAACTGGCTGAATGTAGACCATATGGAAAAACCTAAATAAAGAAATGTGACTTCAGCTACGGTTCCATCACAATCCTTGAATCAGAATAAATATTCATGCAGAGACTTTCAGAAATGGTTGAGGTGAGGATCCTTCTCCACTGCTCTGCACAAACACTGCCAGTGAGGTGTATACAAGCTGCATAGCTTTCCTCAGACACCTTGCAGGGTTACCACTGAGTGCTGGAAAACCACACAGCACCTCTCTCTCCCCAAGGGCTCACTCCAAGAACAATCGAACTATAATCTATTTTAGACAATTTTTACTGAAGCTTCTGCACAACTGAACTGTCCATGAGCCAAGATGAGGATGATTCACGAGTGGAGAGCTTGCAGCAAAGCCTTCAGGATTTACGCCTCTGTGGTTGCTTCTGACATGTTGGATAAATATGGGCATAGAGCTATGCAGGGATGCAGTTCCCTTCCCCTTTCCCTCTACATGACGTCTTCCTTCTATCCATGAGACATATGGTGGAAAATGTACAGATCTGGTACCACACAGGGCCTCAAAATCGTGGTAGCCATGCTCAACCTCCTGCTTTTCTTCTTGTCTCCACTGCATAAAAAATTAAGTGTTTGGGAGGAGATATTCATAGCTGAATACATCCAAGCTTAAATCACACGGAGTTGCCTGCCCTTCTTAGCCCTAAGAACTTGCTCTTGGGGGTCTTACTGCTTAATCGATTTAGTTATAAAAGCTTAGAAAGGTTTTCAATTACAATACTAAACCACTTTGTTATATGAAATCAGCAAAACACTTTTATTGGTTCTGCTCCAAAGCTTTTATTGCTGTTGAAAATCATTTTACTTTGAGAGACATTTAACTGAAACTGAGAAGTTATGTGTTTTCCTGCTGGATTGAAGGCATCCACCTTTGATGTGCAGCTAAATAAAACGTTTCAGTAAGTTCAATCCTTTTTTCATTTTTTTTTCTGCACTGCAAATGACCTGTGGGCACAATTCCACTTTAAGCTCATACTTATTTTTCTCTTTTTGGAAATCCATCACTGACTGACCTTCTCCAAAAATCTGGCTGAATTGAAAGTGTGCTTCTGTTACCAGAAGGAAAATAAATTATCTTTGAACACAAACAGTCCCAAGGTCAAGTTGCAGACTTCATTATGTATTTTTTTCCAATGATCTGTTTTAAAAATCATTCAGTATTCAGTAATCTCTGTTAAGATTCCAGCACTTAAGCAAGCTGATGTTTTCAGATGAGCAGATATCGTTGCACCTGCCATGGAGCAAAAATACAGCTAAATCCCTAAAAGCCTGTTAGATGTAGTGACATTTACTTTGAGGGTTTGCACACCGAAGTCATTGAAATATGCTTACAGCTGGTGATCAAGTCATTTGCTGAAATGCCATTTTGGTGGTATTAGTCTAATTACAGTAGCCAAGGAACTTGGGACAGCCCTGAAGTTTTGGAGAAAAAAGCCCTGCAGTTCAGATAGCTGTTATTCAAGCACCAACTATTAATAGCAGGTGATTAGGCAGTGAAAAGGAAGTCTCAGATCTCTCTAAGAGGTCTGGCTATCACTCAGGATCACAAAGGACTCCTGTTTCCGTGCAAAGACAATACGAAGAATAAAACAATTTTTTTTATCTGAAAGAGAATATTTTTTTGCAGGATATAAATCCTATGAAACACATATTAAATATCCAGTTATTGGCTTTATTTTCCACTTTTTGCTTTTTATGCCCTCAGATTTGTGTAGGACGACTCTAGCCTGAGGCATGCTTATGTAGCAAGTGTCTGGTAGGAGAGCAAGACTCTGTTCTTCCAACTTAAAATCATTTTACAGTCATGCCCTTGTAGATGGCAGTGCTTTTATAAGCCACAGTCAACAGATTGTGTGATAATAATCCATGACCAGGGCATTAGAGAATAAAGTGTTGAAAACTATCACTGGTGGGGAACAATAGACTTAGCTCTGAAATGTCTTTATTATTTTTTTAAAACATATTCCCAATACATTAATTTCTGCAGAAGCAGAGGCCATCCTAGCACACAGAGTGTACCTCCAGAGTGCTATGTTCATCCACAGTGACAATTGAATTTCCGCCCATTTTATTTTTTCTGATTTATATTGAATAGAATGACCATGACAAAAGTTTTATTAATTACTATATTGATATACATGTTACCCCACATACCAAAAATGTCCTTGTTTAGTCATGTGGCTGGTACTATTCACTTGCCAAACTCAAACATATACCCGGATTTGTGCTGGATTAGGGATTGTAATAGTCAGTCTGGTACGTGCTGGGAGAAACAGCACATTTGAGTAGCTGGTGGGGGAGCAGGTGATTCCTGCTAATCTGAGAGGCTCCATACACATCCATAGCATGGATGGGAAAGGCAGCTGTTCTCCTGCCCACCACCTCCGCCTCCCTCAAGGAGCCAGGACAATGATGTAAGGCTGGAACGGGGCTCATCTGGAGCCAGAAGAACTGGATGTGTGTGTTGGGACTCACCCTGCAATCTCAGAAGAGGCCAAATGCAAATGGTCTACTCTGTCAGAGAATGGCTTGGAGGATTTACCTTTACAGGAGTTGTGATCCTGATCCTAGATAGAGTGCAATGAAAAGTGAGGGCCTAAATACCTTGTACTAGCCTGGGATTTGATCCTGAATTTCATGGAGCGTCTAACTGAATAAAACCAAACAATGGATGCATGACTTCAGTATCAATTTTCTTATCTGAGGTGTTAGTAACACCTAAGTGCTGATATCATATGAAAATCCACAACCATCTTAAAATGTGATGTTGAATATAGATGTTCAGAATTCCTAGATGCCATTCTGATTTTATCACCTTTTTTACATATTTCTGCAATTTGGTTAAGGTCCATGACATTAAGGAGGAAAAAGTCACATTTCCTTCCTTTCTCTTGCTTTCTATTTGTGTTCTAATTATATACACCTGATGCTTTATTTCTATTTAACACCTTTTTTATTATTATTATTTTTAGATGCATTGAACCCCACTTGAAATCATTTGCACTTGGTATCTATACCCTGGCAATAAGAGTACTTGGTAAGTCTGTACTCCTGAGTTGGTTTTAATACACTTCTCACTAATAGTTTATCTTAGAATTAAGCTTTGATTGTTGGAAAGAACAATGTCTATCTGCAAATAAATATCATATGATTTAAAAAAAAAAGGTTGGAAAAAGAAAATTGCTTTGTACTTCATAAATCACGTAACTATGTGTTAGGTATAGTTAAAATACACAAGGCCAATATTTATAGAGATGTGATCCTTTAGACTATGAAGCTAACATCAAAATTACATCTTGTCCCCTCACTCAGCAACAAGCATAATACAACAGCTATGGCTGAGAATTTGTGCTTGCTTTTCAGGCATATATTCACTAGTTTCTAAGGGAATTAATCTGACTACAGGTGTGCCTGGGAACGGGGTTCACTGCAGCCTTGTGGTAGAGCCACCTGAAATCAAGGGTAACATGAGATGCCAATGAACTGGAAATTCTAAAATCCTCTAGGTCTTCGTGGAAAAAAAAAAATTAGCAAGAAGCAAGTCACCTATTTAAATGAGCTGAGTTAGATGAACTGGATGAAATTCCATCAAAACTAGCTGTTGGCTTCTTTCTTACACCTTTGCAGGCCAGAATTTTCTCTCCAGGCTTATTTTCTTCTCCAGCAACCCTGGGTGGCTCCCCAGGTGACAGAGAGTCCAGGATGTCCCCATCAGCACATGAAAAAAGGCTTTTCCTTTCCATCACTCCCAAGAACTGCAGTAGGTTTGCCCCTGCCACAGTAGGATCTCAAGATACTTGAAGGATTCCTGCAGCCCCACTGCAGGCTCCCAGCCCCACTGTCTCTGTCCCTTCTCATCCCCCACCCAACACCCAGGACACCCCTACACCCAAGCTGAACAGACTCTATCACTCTCAAGAAAGGAGAAGGATGTCCTATTTTTTTTCCCCAGAGATGTCCTGCAGGGTGAGGAAACCAAACCGTGGCCAGCACTCCAGCACTGACTTCCACAGGCTTTTTGATGTTTTGTCATGTTTTCCTGGCTTCCCACAGGGAGGAAAGGGCGGTGTGTGCCTGGGCAGCACAAGGCACGTCTTCTCGAACCAGCAAACAGGGTGGAAGTGTCATTGCTGTTAGAATATATTATTTAATGTTCTGCATGGACGTGCCTCTAGATCAGAACTGATCACCCTGGAAAGTAAATTTCTTACCTCTATTTATTTGTTAAATACACCCAGCGGGGATTCCAGCCCCAGTGTATTTTGGAGTAGCCATAGATACCACTTGCCTGAAATGGGGAAGCAAAAGATGTGGGGGAAGAGGAGCGTGCAGACTCTATGACTCCAGTGCATTCAGGTAACAGCTCTTCTCCATTCGTTCTTTAACTTTTGTTCTTAAAGTACATCTACACCTGGCACTGGTGGAAGAATTTCTATTAGAAAATTTGAGTGAAAGATTTGAAACTGAATGAAAGACTCTGATTAACAATATTAACAATAATGCTTACATTTCACCATTCTTCTTTTATTCAGTCTCTTTTTTGGGGGAGGGGCAGATCATCTTGTCTCAGTATCAGCTGGAAATAATTGTCACTTAATAATTCACTAAAAAAAAAGTTGTGTTGAAACCTCAATTTTATGCTAAAGCTTCCCTCACCTTTCAGTGCCTCTGCTGTCATAGTGTGTGTGTGTGTGTAAATAAGTTATTAAACCTCATTTTTCTCCAAGTTGGAGCTGGATCAAAAAATGGAAGGCAAAGGTGCCACAAAACATGCTTGGCTTACCTAGAGGCTTAAGTGCAGAGCTGTCTTTATCAACCTATTGATAGAGGACAGTAATTGGCTGAACTGCATTTGTGAAAGGCTTCACCAGAAATGAAGAATGGAATAACAATGGTAAGAGGAAAATGGGAGAACAGGTTGTCCCTTCTCCTACCCCAAGGAAAATAAACATGAGAGGAGGGTACATTTTGTTTTGAAAACTTGAAGGAAAGAGCAAAATCTCAGCTGGGACTCTTTTTACTAATAAAGCATTATGATGTTATTGTTGCTGCTGTTGTTGCTGTCATTATGCCTGTAAAGCAAAAATGCCATCAAATGGTCTTGATATCAGTGGTACTTTTTATGAGACAACCAAAAAATAGAGTAATTGCCCTAAAAATGTAAGTGCTATTCTTACTGAAGCACACTGGGGTGGAGGTCAGTCAATGCCTGAGATGCTTTCTTGACCACAGACCATACTATACCTGACCTGAGTGAGCTGACAAACTCCCCTCTCTAGCATCATTCCCTTGATTGAAGTGTCCCTAGGCAGCCTTACCTCATGAAAATATGAATGTGTCCTTGATGCCTTCTAGTCATGTGTTGCCTTTGACATAGGCTCTGATCAATCATTTCTCTCTCAGGTATGTGTACCTGGGGCTGACTTTGGTCTTGGGCACGGTGTCCATTTTCTTCAGTGTTGCTGCCCTTTGGGTTCTCCGGAAAAGGTCTTCTCCACAAGACAAGACCCTCTCAGCCAACGGGGAGAGAGGCGCCTGTGGAACAAAGAGCAGAAAAGATAATTTTGTCAATAGTGACCAGTTAATTCAGTCAACTTACTGGCCAGAAAAGGAGACCAGACTTTAGGAAAACTGAGATCTCCACCGTGATTTTACCCAGTGAGTGGTGTTCCAGGCAAAAATCCATCATCAGTGAAGCAGTATCTTAGTATCCACCCTGAAAATGTTCACCTTCTTGCAATTTTCACTGTAAACCCCAAAAGCAAAGACCACCAATTTTTAGCACGTGAACAGCTCTAAAAACACTGCTCACCGTTTTTTCTGCCGAGTGAGGAGATTTCCTATGGCTGGGGAGGTGCAGTTTTTCCCTCACCGAGACACCGTTTTTGCAGCTGCCCCTCAGCTCCCTCCCTCCTCATGAAGCTGCAAGAGCCGCTGCTGCCCTTCGGTTTCCTCCTGGGTGTGAGGGGTGGTGAGGAGGCTGCCATGCAGCTCCCTCTGCCCTGGGACCAGCCAAGAGGAGCCGGGGCGCAAAACCTGACTTGGCAACCTGGAAGGTGGAGGGATCTCCGGCACGTAGCCTGTCCTTGCGAACAGTGAGGCACGGGGCAGGAGGAAGGTGCTTTGCTGGAAGGACAAGTCAGCCACAGGCTCTGGGCATCTCATGAATTCAATCCGTAACACTTAGGACATCAAATGTTGTGGTTAGGAATCCGTTTTCCAGTAGCTTTGTCCAGTAGCACAACAATCAACTATAGAAGTTGTCATTATAGTCAAAGTGACCACAAGAGTATCATCCAAAGGAAACTGGAATGAAAATAGAGCTTTTTTAGATTTCCAGCAGTTTCTTGCTACTTGCTAGTACTCAGTGTACTAAATAATTCCATGCACTTTATGATGTAATAACAAAATGGTACAAGATACATATGATTTATATTTTAAAAAACTATCGCAAGACAGCTTGGGAAAAATAAAATTAATTAAAATTAATTAAAAGACCAGGTGACTTGGGGCTTTTCCTTTTAATTTATTGTATTTTCTAGCTGAAAATAAGACATCTTTGGATTTGTCAATATTTGATATTAATTATATTTGGGGTGGGGAGTGCAAAGGAGAGCTGTTTAATATAAAAAAAAATCTCAAGAAAGCTTGCACTGGAAAAGGTAGTGGCAGCACCACAAGGATATTAAAGAACTAGAATTTTTGAGCACATGATGAAAGTTAGGCTTCATCCTTCACCACAATATTGGCAAAACAAACCCATATCACATGGTTTGTGTCCCAGCAGTGACTGTAGGTACCCTGCTGCCTCTCCTGTGGGGTGCACAAGGAGGGGCACATGCATAAGAGTGGGATTCATTGGGCTTTATCAATGATCAATGTTTACACTATGCCATTAGGGAACTACCTAATCCACTCAATAGCAACACCAAGAAGGATGGTGCTTAGGCACCAAATATCTGCAGAAGGTAAGGCTTTGAACCCATTACTGGGGAAAATGCATTTGTCAGAGGAAGAACCAATGTCACCCAGATTTGCCACATGGGTGAGTGTTTAGACAGTGGTCTGTCTCCCTGGAATGTGGGAGACCCAGCCTCCTGTCCCAGATCTTTGTCCTCCCAGGCGAGTGTCAGAGGCTATGGGCAGTGAGGTCCTGGAGAGCTCTGGCTGTTCACTTGGCCTTCTATGAACAAGATGTTGAACTAAACAAACATAATTAAAATAATCTGAAGGTTTATGAATATGGGACTGAGTCAAGAGTGTGGTTGTGGTGAATCACAAAGATTGGCATTCCTGTCTCAGGTCTCATTCATATTACATCATCACAAAAACAGCAAAAAATGTCAAACTGCACCAGCATCCAGGAGAAAGAACAATACTTGGAGCCTTCCATAGCGTCCTGGGGAGGGCACTTCCCGTAGAAATGAGCTGTCAGGTCCAATGAGGGAAAGGAGGAACCCAGCTGAAGTACTCATTGGGATAAAAAGAGAGTTATCTGCATTTCACTCAGTGCTTGATGTTGTATGTGTGTCAAAGCCATGGGGGTGATTCCTACTTCGTGAATCAGTCCTGGCAAGGACACTGCTACTCACTGATTATGAAGCTGTCGCTGTGGCAGTTCTGCTCATGCCTGGCAGCAAGAGGGCCAGGAAAATTCACTGATTTCACCTGGGAGAGAGAAAATGTTCTTCTTAGTAGCTGGAAGAGTGCTGTGTTTTGGATTTAGTATGAGAATGGTGTCAATAACACGCTGATGTTCTGGTTGTTGCGGAGTTGTGTTTACCCCAAGTCAAGGACTTTCCAGCTTCCCATACTCTGCCAGTGAGAAGCTGCACAAGAAGCTGGGAGGGAGCATGGCCAGGACAGCTGACCCAAACTAGCCAAAGGGATATTCCCCACCCTGGAATGCCATTTCCAGTATATAAACTGGAGGGAATTGGCCAGGAGGAACCAGTCATTGTTAAGGAACAGACTGGATATCAGTCAGCAACTGTATTGTGCACCAAAAAGTTGTCTTTCTTGGGTTTTGTTTCTCTGTTTCTTTTTTTTCCTCCCTTTTCATTGCAATTATTATTATTCTATTATTATTCTATTTTTATTAGACTGTTCTTAACCCATGGACTTTACCTTTCCTTTTTTTTTTTCAATTGTCCTCCCCATCCCTCTGTGGAGGCAGGGTGAGCAAGCAGCTTCGTGGTATTTAGTTGTTGGCTGAGGTTAAACCGCAACAGACAAATAAAGAAATTAAGAGAAATAAACATATCCTACTCTAGTTCAGAAAGAAACAGGGACAGGAAAAATCAGCTTCATGGGTTATGTATGTTAACTTCATGGTTATATATGAAGCCTGTACTTAGTGAATAATTCTTTAAAATACAGGCTTTCCTTCCATAGCCCATTTCCTTTACACATAGAATACTAGAAAAGAATTGGTTTCAGTAAGTCCTATTTTCACTATGTTTTGAAAATGACCGCTTTTCTCCTCTCATTCTTCAGCAATGATAAGACTGGAAGTTAGCAAGCAGATATAAACCATTCCCACTTTGAAATATTTTCAAGTCTGCTACTTTATTTTAGTACTTTAAGTCATAACATGGATTCATGGATGAGTGTCTGACTAGAGATACATATTCTGGACTTGTTATAATACTTGAAAAAATGATCTCAGCACTAGAATATTTGGACCTGGCAGAATCTTCCTACAAGAATTCTTCCTCTTAAACTATTATCTGCAACAGGTGCTGTCTCACAAAGGTCAACAAATCTGGATCTTTTCTTTTCTTTTTAGAATTAGAGATACTAAACCACAACCAAGAGACTGCAAAGAAGCAAACGCCTTTCACTGTCAAAGGTGAGATTGTTAAAAGAATTAGCTGAGGTGATTTCCCAGCCTTTGATATCAGCCTTAGTGGGACTCACACCCTTGTTAGGAAGTCCCCACGGGCTGTATGCCATGTAAAAAGTGGGATATTACAGCAAGGTCCCCAGCTGTCACATGCAGGACGAGGCTAGATTAACCAGGTTATGCCACATAAAGGGATGTGCAACCAGGCCTGGGGCACATGAGCCAAAGGCACTTGTCCTCTTCTACCTCCCAGCAAAAAATGACATTGCATGTCTTAGTTATAGGCACACCATTTTTAATCATGTCAGGAGGGAGTCATCAAGAACTTCTAGCAAATAAAGGAGGCAAAAAGGCAAAGTCAGAAGACTGAGGGAACAATGTATTTTATCTATAGTTCATGCCATCCCAGCATCTGAGGGAATTACTGAAAAACAGAGAGCAAAGGGTGTGGATGCCTCAAAAAGAATAAACAGGCTGAATAATTATAGATTGCCTCCTTGAAGTGCTCAAAATAATGAGTAAAATTGATGTATGGAACCACTATTGTAATATTTGGTATAATCTGAGAGAAAACACTGACAGCACCACTCTGGCTGGTTTGACTGATGATGACACAACATGCAGCTTAATTCTGCATAACATTAAAAGAAAAATAAGTTACTAAAACTTACTTCTGGAAGCTATGAAGTGCATAGAGGTATCTTAAAAGCATTTGCAAATAGATAAACATTATTAATAATTATTAATAATCTAGCTGAAAGTCTGTTGCCTAGGGAGATCATAGGTCTGACCCAGGCTGGTTGTCTTTTTTTGTGCACTGGACTATCACTAAGCAAGTGCTGCATGAGGCAGTTCTTCATCAAGTGCTAATCAACCTCTAGAAGACAAAAAGTCCATAACTGCTGTAAAAACGATGACAGCAATTTAAATGTGAGGCCCTTTAATGGTGATTTAAAGTGCTCATTAAAAGGACCTTACTTAAGCAACATGTGGCTAATATCAGGAGGTTAGTTAACCAACAGCTCATCCCAGATTAATACAGTTCATTGAATTTTGAAGAGAGTAAATAAGGAAAGGATTTAGTGGAAAGCACGTGGAGCACATTCTCACAGCTGGATGGTGACCAGGCCAGGAAGCTCTCTCTCATGGCTGTTGAGCACGGTAAGTTTGAAAGGTTGTTGTACACAGTGGTATCCAGAACCCTTTTGTTGATCCTGTGATGTTGGCACTTCTAAAACAAGATGTGGAAAAACACAAACTTGTTTAAGTAAAATCCAACCTGTGATAGTTTTATACAGTCAGCAAAAATCTGTTTATTTAACTGTGCAAAGAGTTTTCCAGTATCTGGAAATCAAGTGGGGTAGAACTATAATAGAAATAAGATACTTTTTTTTTTCCCACTAGAACAACAGTCTTTGGGGTATTTCTGACATCTGATAGATTTTTCTGTCAGGTGTAGTCTTTAAATCAAGACTCACCCATCCTTGTCAAAGATCTGCTCTAGTGTAAGGAGACAGACGAACAGTTTGTTGAAGGGGTGTTGTATATCATTCCAGGTATTTAATTATGTGAGCCATATTAATTATCTCAGGCATGTTACATCAGGTAATATCCCAGGCTGTGTGAAGGTGATGGGGGGCTTGCCCTGGGCTTTCACCTGAAGTCTGCATGGTTTTTGTTGGTGTTGTTCTGGGATGCAGCACACATTTGGATTGGCTCTTGCAAAGGTCTAGGCACTCTCACCTGCCAATGAATTACACTTCAATTCTGTGTCTGTAGTAACAACTCCAATCCAAATGCAAAGAGAAGCTGTGCCACCAGCATTAATATTTACCCTTTGTATTTTAAGTAGAAAAAAAAAGTAAGAAATATCATCAAAACAGCACATCATGGTCTACTTTTGCCCAGATAGAGGCATGATGCAAATCAATGACAAAATTATCGAGTTCTTCTGAAAGACAAATGCTCCACTGAGCAGTGGAAGGATAAATTCCCAGACACTGGCTAAGATGGAGACAACAGATCAGCCTCTCAGCATGCTTTTCTCTCTTGTAAGCTCTACAGCACCAAATAGAAACTAGACACTCTGGGACAGGAGCAGCAAAGAAGCCTTTTCCATTGTGGTAAAGGCTTTTTTCACCCTCTCAGGATTCCTGTAGTATCTTAACATTTGCTTTGCTGTACACTATCCCTTTTACTTAGTTTGTTAACAAAGAGTTAAATTTTAAAATACATTGATTTTCTGTATCTAGGGATTAGTGTTTTGAGAATAAGAAGGGCTCTAATCAAAGCTGCCTACTACAGTTGGCCTCTGCCTGGCCAGCAGCTCCCTGCTACTGCTGCCTGTCCCCTGCAAATTGTGCCTTGGCAGCTCCTTCTTCTAGTGGGATCTGCTGCCACCCTCTGCCTGGAGGAGTCTGCAACCAGCTCCTGTGCTAAAGGTGACTTACTGTGGCTTTTGTAAGGACTGCTTTTAATCTCAGCAGGAATCAGAAATTACTGATATCTCAAGGTTCTTATTAAGGGGATTTTTTACTATCATAATCAATTTTTTTTTTTCCTGAAAGTGTAAGTAATATGGGGGGAGGGTCTTGGCTGGAAAAAGAGTTACATGTCTTTTTTGCAGGTGTGAGACTAAGTCTTCAATTTGACTTCACTAGTTTCCCATTCTGGTAGTTTTAATCAGCAGTTCTTGGTTCAAGAAGTCAGCTTTGATTGTGAGTGCTTCCACAGACAGTTTGGACAGCAGCAGTCTGAAGACAGAAAAATTCTTCTCAGCCATATTGAAAGCAAATACAAAAAATATTTTAATTCCTGGAAAGCTATAAATTAATGGTAAATACAGGACTAGGAAAAAATAGGGAGAAACTGATGTTTATTCACTTGTCAGAAGGATGAAAACAAAGAAATACCGTTTCCCTTATATGAAAAAGAAAGTAGCACCTTTTTGTACAGGTTCTACTACTCCCAAGTAACAGAGCAAATTGAGCTCCATCCCTTTCCAGATGTTTAGGATTAAAAGGCCAAAAACCCACTTGGGTAGGTCTGCTAATACATCTGAAGACAACCTGAAAATGAAACCTTGGGAATGCAAAGCTCCGCCATAAAACTTCGTAAAACAACAGGGAATACTTACCTTGACCTAGTCAGAGCCTAACAGTGGAGCTTGTGACACACCTTTGAAGAAGGATGAGGACACAGGTGGTGGTGTGTCTGTGCCCTTGGTGGAACATCAGCAACCACACAGATTAGCAGCATGGTGTGGTAGCCTGCAATAAAGAACAATAAACAGGGGTCGAGATGCTTGTCTTGTGACTAGAAAATGTCAGTCATGGTATAAGAAACCTGCTGGAAGTGGGTGGTTGATGCTTTATGCCACAACAGGACTCGAAGGATCACTAACGCTGAAAAAAAGAGGCCCACATCTGTTATAGGACCGTGAATTTCTATCTCTTGCATGTACTTAATGCTAAGTAATGCTCTGACTGTGAGGAATAGCTCTTTTAGAAAAATTGCAGTGATGGCAATGGTGGTTGTTTGGGGTTTTTCATTCAGACTTAAATGTAATGGATGAAATCGTAATGTAACACCATGGATTTTCTCTGCAATGATGAATCACTCAGTCATGGAAAACTAAAACTTGTTCTGCACAAAAAGTTACAACCAAAATGAATCAATAAAATAGCAGCAGAGTTTTATGGAAGATTATAGACCAAGTTAAGCTTGAATGGACTGGTGATTTGGAACAGCCAGCATGGATTTCTCAAGGGTAAATCAAGGTCTGACTAAGCTAGTTGATTTCTATGATGAAATGGCTGGTGACGTGGTGAGAATGGTGGCAGGGAAGGGGGCAGGAACTACCACGAATGGAGTATTTTGGTGTAACATCCAGGCAGACAGTACTCATACCTCACCTGCCTCAAGAATAACTTATCTTTTAAGTACAGTTACTCTCAGGAATCAGGCAGGATGCACAGCAGGGGCACAGTCAAACAAATTATCTCTCAGGAAACCTTGAACTAAGGTTGTAAGTAGATAATGGGCTGCTCCAAAGTACACATAGCTCTAATATACTCTCCTATTTCACCTGCCTGTGCTGTTAATAGCACTAAACTACAAATCTGAAGAGTGTTCTAAGCATAAATGATTCTTGAACACCCCTTTTATTCCATACATCCAAGGCATTATATTTTCTCTTCTTGCAAGTCCTTGGCTGGCTCTAGCAGATCTGAGCTGAATGGACTTTAGCCATAGACTGTGAAAATAAAACCTCCTAACAAAATGCATTGGAAACAGGAATATTTCCAAAGTTGGGACACCACATTTTTAAACACCAGGAAGGTGTGAACCATTATAATCTAGACAAGTTCAGGAAAAAAAAAAAAAGGATAAAAAAGATGCTTCACAAGAATGTACAAAAGGAACACACTTGTACGTCTTCTTCCTAATTAACTTTTGACCGCTGTGGATAAACATGGATTTTGGGACCTTTAACAGAGGGCAGAACTGGGAGGAGACAAGATTAAAACACTGGTTTGTGTTGGAAGTTAATGATTCTTCTACCAAGTACCAGCAGAGCTTTGCTTAAGGAGCGAATACTCTGACTTTTGAGCATTTATGTGGTAGTATAACTGCTGTTGTTGGGGATGCAGAACCTAGGTAGGAACCTCTTTAATATTCTTTTTGTTTGTCTTAACTTTAAATTGTTGCCATTAGTGTTTACAGCTCTTGAACACGATCTGTATAGAACACGACCAGTTGCATTTGCTGTAGTGACAGTCCTGGTGAAAGTGTCATTGCTTTAACGATGGCATCACGCACCGTATGTGTGTCTCTGAACCGTAGGCATTGTATGTTGTGGGCAATGCAAGCAGCATTGAGGTCTGCACAGCTCTGTGATACTCATTTTTCATACATTGGGTGAACTTAAAAGGTCTTGCTATGATTGTATTTAAAAATCAGTGAGACAATCGGATTAGCACTGCAGTTAGTGTAAATCATTACAGTTCCATAAATTACTGGAGGAAATGTGGCTCTTGATTTGCCATTTGCTATTCTGCTGGGTGATGTCACAGTCCCTGAGAGTGTAACTGTGCTGATAATCAGCCCAAAGACGTAGACTGTCTTTGCTGGATTCTTAAAGTCCTCAAACATCACTATATTTTTCTTTTATAAGAGTCTACAAAACCTGTAGCAAACTGTTGTCTTGACCTTTGTAAACTAATTACCTGTTATTCATATTGAGGTTTTTTAACTGATGTTCTTATTCATTATAATTTGAATATAATTAGGGGGTATAAAACAAAGCTGAATTTTTTTTTTATGTCCAATAACGAATAGATCTACTGAACAGGCCCAGAGTTAGGCCATGTCCCCTGAAGCACAGAAATAATCTGCACCTGTCCTTTGCAAGGCTGGTTGCATTCACTCTGCAATTGAATTGCAAGTTGCTGCATGATTTCCCATCAGTCGCGGAAGCTGTCTGCTCCCAGCAACACAAATGATCCAAACTGATTATTAGTTAAGACCCTTGATTTCCCCCCCCCACCCAAAGTGGTTCTCAGAAGAGACTGTACTGAGCGTAAAATCAAGTGAATTTTTCAAATGTTCCAAAAAGTGAACTGAGTGTTAAATTTCATCTGTCTGTACCACTTTGAAATTTTTAGTGGATTTTTTTTTTTTCTTTTTGCTTGTTTTTTGGGAAGAGGTTTGTTTTCTTCCCCTAAGAAGAAAGACAGGTTAATTTTTGTTTAGGTTGATTGACTACCTAAACAATACCAATACCTTGCCTGATCTTGTCTTTCTGCAAATGCAACTCTCTCAGATCACTATTACAGAGGAGTGGCTTGTGCAGGCAAAGAATGGTAGCTTTAGAGAACTCATATTAGTGAAAGGGCACATTTGGTGCAGAAAGCTTCATACTTTTGCTTTCATACTTCATACTTTTAACCAGACCCTTGATTTGTTAAACATGGAAAAAATGCTAAATGAAAAAAATCTAAAATAGCAACTTTATCAATACTTAAAATTATCAGGCTCAGCAGCTACTGTCTGTTGACATCAATTGTGAATTGACCTTTTATCTTTTTTTTTCTAATGCTCTTGTGGCCTGGAATTTCTCCAGCCCTCATCTCTTCCATCTCCAGCTGATATCGGTGTAGGTCAGGGTCATCTGAGGGTGGGAGGAGACACTGCCAGTAGATTCTAAGTAATTTTGTACCTTTAAACTCTCAAAAAAAAAGCCACTTCTCCAATCCTGTGACCTGCAATGATATTGCATATTATTGTAGTCATCAATGCATCATAATTACAGGGAGAAGTTTATATCTTCAGGTTACACAAAGACAGGTGAATTTCAGAGGACCAGATGCTCAAAAGTATTTGTGTACTAACTTTTCCTGAGCACCAGTAATTTTATTTCATAACATTTTTTGTTGGTAGCTGTGCAGTCTTGGAGAAATCCTTTCTCTGCTTCTTGTTCCTATCTGTCCGAGTAGCCAAGGGGAAGGAGAAGCTAATTTTTTTTTGTCCTGATACTTGTGCTGACCCAGACTTATAGCATAGCCACAAAAGAGTTTGGGAAGTAGATATTAGCAGTGGGAAAACAGATGGACCTTTTCCAGCATTGCAAAAGTTCATCCAACTTTTTTCAGCTGCATTCAAGCATGTAAACCTCTCTTTGTGTGATTTGTTCCCCCTCTCTCTGTTTTTCGCCCTTTTCTCAAATGAGGAGAGTATTGTGAAAGGTGAAACAAATCAGATCTTGTGAGCTGTGATTTCTGAGTTCCGACTTGAGGGCATTAATTTCAATTCTCTAACAGAATATGCAATACTCCTATTTGCAGATCTGAAGATGGCTTGTTTCAAGTGACCCATTTTTTTCCAAGGGGCTCTGCAGTGGCTTCTGGATCGTCCTTGAGAAATCTGTTCTATTTGTAGTGGGAGTTGCACAAACAGGCAAGTGTTTTCATTCTTTAAATAAACTTTGCAAACAGATATATAACTTCCTTTACAGCTTTTCCCTGAAGTGCCTTTTTTTAGTTGTTATCCATCACTCAGATACAGAGTTTTAAAAAGCTTATAAAAAAAAAAATTTGAACTATTCATTGCAATAAACCAAAATACAACTTAATAACAAAACAAGGCTTTCAACACTAAAACATTATGATATATCAAAGGATATACTATTGTCTATGGCTACAGGAAGTTCCTGAGGGAACTGGAGCACTTCTGCTGAACTGCTGAGTTGCAGATCATTTCATGCATCTGGGCATATAGACAGCATTCTGCAAACAGAAAGGGATCAGGGATACCCTGCATATTATTGCAAGAAGAAAAAAAAAAAACAACCATGTAATATTCTTACAGGAAATCAGTTAGCTGAAATAAGAAATAGTTTTGTCACTAAGAATTGTTTCCAGCAAGCCAGTGAAAAGGAATAAATTGGATGGCACAGTGTTGCTACAGATTTTACCAAATTGACAGCTGAGTTCTAAGCCACATGGCCTGCAAATTTAGAGCTTCCTAGGACTCCCTGTGCTTCAGCACTGATGTTTTGTTGACCCTTGTAGTTTATTTTTGGACAGAAAATTTGTCTCTTACTCCTCTGTCAAAATTGCCTGTTTAGCTTTAAAAGACAGGACAAGGTAGAAAGGGAGGTGCTCGTATCTCTTAAAAAAAAAAGATGTCAAAACTAGATGCTTCGGAATTTAAAAAAATACACACTTTGATGCATACAAGTCATTGAGTCAAATCATTTTCCGTAGAAAGGTTCAGTTTCAACATCTCAGCATTTTCCTGTAATTAGTTTCACCAGATTCATCAGAGAGGGCCTTAAGCAAGTCTACTTTGGCATATGTGCTTTTGTATTTATTACTGTTTTCTCTTCAGATCACTCAGTAAAGAAATCAGCCATGACAGTGGAAACCAAACCCAGCAATGTCCACGACTCAAATCAGGAAGCGGAACCTGACCAGTTTTTGGATGATGAAGGAAACAAAAATCCACCAGTCAAAAAGACTTCCTCTTGCACTGGATTGAAGGTTTGGTGCCTTAGCAACATCACCATGAATTACCATTGTTATCTGTTAAGAAATGTTGTTCAAGATGTGACATGCCAAATTCCTTCACTCCTGTTCCCCCTATCTTTTCTGGAACTGGATATGCACTAGAGGTACAGGGCAGAGTCAGATCTTACCTCTTTTCTAAAGAAAGTAAAAATTCACGATCTACCATATTTACTCACAAGTTACTTGTGGGTGGATCCTCTTCTTGGTCATTAGAGAGAGGCAGCAACTTCAAGTGGAAGACTTGAACCAGCCTCAATTAGGTGCCTACAATGCACTTGGTCTGGAGGTTGCTGTCACCACCATTCTTGTAGGGTCAAAATAAGGTGAGGTGAACCCTATTTCATCAAATGTTTTGTGGCTGGCCTGAGGATTGCATTTTAAAACCCAAACTACCCCAGAAACTTTTGTCTGTGTTTTCATGCTTATCAGCAGTTTGTGATTGCAGCCAAACCCTCTGTGAGCACTGCTAGCATAAGGCACAAAGGGTGATTCTCAGACTTTTTTCAGTCAAACTCAGGAAATACAGAACATGTCAGGAAAAACCCCACACTTGGGAGATTTTTCTCTTCATTCCTGACAAAAAGAGAGTAAATATACCAATCTTCAAGCTTTTACTTCCCGGATTGGATTCATTTCTTACAGTAGATAGTATTGCAATGTCTAAACCTATATTTACTTTATTTATTTACCCAAGTTTCTGTTGTATTGGAACTCTTGCCCAGTGAGCAATAAGTCTATTTGGTTTTTAGTCTATGTGGAAATAGCTGGATAATATTTAAACAAACTTAAACATTTTACCAGATAAATCTTTATTTGCAAAAGCCACAATGTGTGTTGGTGGAAGCAACAGTCAAACTACAAAGAGTATTAAGCTTTTCCTTGTGAGATATATGGTAGATAGGCAACATTTCAAAATACATCATATGGCGCGGAAATGAACTCAGTCAGTACCACGTTCCTCCTACTGATGTCTCATAAAAACTTGCATAAAGCCTTTCTTTTGATACCACATGACTGAGTTAGAATCAGTCATGAATTGACCTAAAATAAGGGACATGTGACCCAAGCAAAAGGCAATTTGGGTTAAGATCAACTTTGCCACTCCAGTTTGCGTAACGAATATATGTCATGATGGTGACTGTTCCACACAGTTTTAAATATATTTGATCCCTCTGTGACCAGTTTTCCTGCCTCTACCTCCCATTTTCTGTCTGAATCTTTCCCCAGGTATTTCTGGCTGCTCTGTCATTCAGCTACTTCAGTAAAGCCTTGTCTGGTACGATAATGAAAAGCTCCATCACTCAGATTGAGCGAAGGTTTGACCTGACATCATCTACTGCAGGTTTCATCGATGGGAGCTTTGAGATGGGTAATGGGCATTCCCTAACATGCAGAAAACTGCTCAGAGAAACATGAGACAGCATCTGGCACTAATTCTGGTTCATTACCTTGCAGGTAACTTGCTGGTGATTGCATTTGTAAGCTACTTTGGAGCTAAGCTTCATAGGCCCAAAGTAATAGCTGTGGGATGCTTTACTATGGCTTTGGGATGCTTTTTATCAGCAATGCCTCACTTCTTCATGGGATAGTAAGTACTAATCACGGGTAATTTGGGTAACCTAACACTGGAATTGCATTCTGCTTTCTGGTTTTCAAATGAAACTTGGTATATATTTAGCCTTAGATTTCCAAAGGCCTGTAGAACCTCACTTCCATGTGCACACACATTACAATTGTGATGGTGAATGTTCATTTAAAAAATACAGCTCTTCTGAAGTGAAAGTACAACCCCTGGAAAAAATGGGAAAGTCGTAATGCTTTAGTTTCCACTCAGGCTTGTTCAGAAAGGAGGCAAAGAAGGAAATGGTGCTAGAGCCTGCAGATGGATCAGTGCTGGTAGAACTCATACCAGATTTTTTCCTGATCCAAAGGCACATGCTTGGTTAAACTGATCTTCTGTGTCTGGTTAATTTTTCTTCATTTTCTCCAGACTCAGGGAATTACTGCATTATGCTTATATGTGATAATGTTTCTAGCCATAGCTTGGGCACAGGGATAACAAATAGAGTAAGACATATTTTTGTTGATTTCTTAAATATATTGGAATAATTTTAGGTATGCTACTACAAAAAGAAAACTGATGAATGCTTTCTTTCATGTTAGTGGATCTTGCACTAGCAGCAGACTTTTCATCAGTTTTTCTCTCTTTAAGACAGAAATGTATCATACTCATCTACACTGGGCATCTCATGAACCTGGGCCTGAACATTTGTAGGGGAACTGTTCTGCACTGTCTCTCCTGATGACTGCTCTTTGTTTCAACCTGAAAAATAAGCCTGCCTCTTCTAACAGAGCCAGGGCAGCTCCTTGCAGCAGAATGTGTGCTTTACCATGTTGTTCTGCTAAAGCTAATTGTACTTTGCCCCTCAGCAGCACTCGTTTCTGGCAAAGGGATCATGTTAAAGCAGCTGAACAGACCAAATGTATATCAAAGATGGAAAGGGGATCTTTGCTCAAACTCAGGACATTCTTCTTTTTCTCCTTGGCTGTCAGGTCCACATAGGGAGCTCACTTGGACCTGACCCTAAATTTAGACACCAAAAATTCAATCCCATCTGAAATACTTTCACAAGCCCTTTTGAATTTTCCAGCTTAAAATGCTATGCCTTCCAGACAGAGAATTCTAAGTTTTATTTGTTCTTCATTTCAGCATTTCAGTTTTCTAAAATGTCCTTAAATAATCTTCTTTGCTCCTTCAGTAGCACTTTGAATTGATATTTAATCAAAGATACCTTTCTCTTTAGGGAAACAGCAGCCAAGTGGTTCCAGCCCTACCACACTGGTGTTTCCCCAGTGAGCACTGCTTCTAAACCTACTGTTGTGTGTTTACAGCTATAAGTATGAGACAACATCACATACAGCTTCTTCAGCCAACTTAACCGCCAGCATAAATCCCTGTTCCCTACATCAGGATGTGAATGACACTGTCCTGGAAGTTTCACGATCAGGTAAGGAACTGTAAATGAAAGTACAAATACGGGAGCTTGTTTTATCCTTGGTTGCAAGGACTCAGTTACCCAGGACCTGGAGCTGGGGTGTGGAAGAAATAGTGTGACAGGACATGAAACTGCAGAGAGTTTAACAGAAATAAATGGAGATTCCTATTATCCTCCTTACAATATGGAATACAGCTGTTTTATGTGTTGCTTGTATGGGACACAGGTAGAGAATGAGCCAAGCTTTGCACCAGAAACCATCTCAAACTTCTCACATTAAAGATACATTATATATGCCAGGTAATATATTTATGAAAATATCAATAAGTTATATTTTTTAATGAGCATTTTTTTCTGATGGGTGATACTTACCTGTATTTTTAGAAATCAAATGCAATGGAGGTGGAAGAAAGTGTTTTTAAAAGAACATGAAAAGTTATAACGGGGTTGACAGCCATTCATTTATCTTCTATAAGGAAAATGTTCTCAATATCTTGAATTCTAAGCTATAATCATTTAATGTGCTACAATTCCTGTGATTTTTCACTGTTTCCCATTCAAATATTTTATTACAAAGGTGTAAACTCTCATCTGCAGGCTGTGAGAAGGAGCCATCCTCATATATGTGGATATATATCTTACTGGGAAACATGTTACGAGGGATTGGTGAGACACCAATAACACCACTGGGCATCTCTTATCTTGATGATTTTGCTAAAGAAGAGAATGTTCCTGTGTATGTAGGTAATCTCAACATGAAGTAAACTGAGAGAGTTGTAGTATAAGAGGTTGATCACCCTCTGCAGAAGACAACATCCAGCCATTAGAGGATACTAGCATCTGCTTCATTATATTTTCAGCATGTTTGCACACAATAGCCATGATGGGCCCGATGTTTGGTTTCCTGTTGGGATCTCTATGTGCAAAACTGTACGTGGATATTGGATTTGTGGATTTGGGTAAGCAAAACAGAGGAAAAGTGAAAGTAAGCTAATATTTGTTCATAAGAAGTTCCTATAAACAGTTGCATATGTTCTCATTATATTAATTATATTCACATATTTTATATTTTAATTATATTTTTTTTACTTTTTTAATTGTATATTTTTTTTAAATTTTACTAAATTACTAAAAGCTTTCAGAGTGAAGGCAGAATTAGACTGGGAGCATATTTTAGAACTGTGCTTTAAGATTAAAGGATTGTAATACACACTTAACTCTAAGAATTAGTACCAAGAACTCTCACAGAACCAAGATTTTTTTCTAAACTGGAATTTTAACAAAAAGATTCTGCTAGTACAGCAACTTTACAGTTTGGGGGAATTATCCACCCTTTCCACTGAGTATTTACATTATTTACATTTCACATAGTTTTTGCAGCACATTATACACTTTTTCCCAGCCCTTGCTTATTCAGATGAAATGAAAACATGTGTAAGTATTCACAGCTGCACAATGCCAGAGGGGACACAGCAGTCCCTGTAAGTGGTGGCTGTGGTCCTTCATCCTGTTCCCTTTCAGTGATCTTGTCTTTCTAGCAGGACAGAGAAGTTTCCAGATCTTCAGAATCCTGTAGTTACATAGGTGAACTATTTTGTCTTTGCCTTTTGTCAAGCCAGTGTTTGATTTTATTTAAGAGTAAAGACAGTGAGCCAATTCCAGTCATGCAGTGACAAGTCTTATAATATTGGTCCCCCACCAAACATGCCAGAATTAACAATCATAAAAATACAACCAGCTGCTCTCATCTTCCTTGCAACACATTTAAAGCCATGGTTAATTTCACTGACACTACAGAGAGTGTCCAATTGTTTATTAGCAAACTACACAATTCAGGAGAGCAGAGGATGGTCTCAGGAGAAAGGTATCAGGCCAGAAAGCACACCACACTTGAGGCCTGTCTGCCACCCCTTTTGGTTTCCCACGTATTGGGTAAGGACCTTGGTGTTGCCACGTCTGCCACAAAACATCAGTCAGTAAAAAGGTGTAGAATGGCAGATAAAATAGCACTGGACAAACAGGAATGGCTTCAAACCCAAAGAGAGTAAGTTTAGATTAGATGTTAGGAAGAAATCCTTAAGTGTGAGGATGGTAGGGCACAGGAACCAGTTGTCCAGAGAAGCTTTGGATGCCCCATCCCTGGAAGTGTTCATGGACAGGTTGAATGGGTCTCAGACCAGCCTGGTCTAGTGGAAGGTGTCCCTGCCCATGGCAGGGTTTTGGAAGAAGATGAGCTTTAGGGTACATTCCAATCCAAAGCAATCTGTGATTCTGTAACACCATTCAGGGTGTGATTCCTCACGCCTTCACTGCATAGATGGTCCCTCATTAGATGATTCCTGTTGGAAGTCAGACACTATAAAATGTAGCTGTCATAGCAGACAAAGGTTGGGAAGGTTCAGCTTCTTCACTGGGGTAACTTGTGCCCGTTTCTCTCATTTCTAGGGAGCATCACTATCACCCCACAGGATTCCCGCTGGGTGGGAGCATGGTGGCTTGGCTTTTTAATAGGTGGAGCAGCCAGTTTCCTATCTGCTATTCCATTTTGCTTCCTGCCAAAGAGTCTGAAAAAGCCAGAGGAAGCCAATAAGGACAAAACTTCACGTGGTCTCTTGGAAAACACGGGTGTCTTGAGGAATAAACTTTCTCCTGAAATAACTAAGCCAAGGAAGTGGTCAGTAATGCTGAAAGGCAAGTGTTTCTCATGTTGTATAAATGTGAAAAGCAATAGGCACAACACACATAGGGATTGTAACAGTTCTGCAAAATATTTTGCCTCCCCTGCACTTCCATCTAAACTAGACAGCTATCCCCAGGAAAGGAAAGATCCACCAAAAATTATTAGAAGTGAAAGGACTCTGAGGTTCTGCATGCATCGCCTGCAATAAATCATCACCTGAGTGGCACCTACCTCTAAAATTTTGTGCTGGAAGAAATTTGAACACTAGAAAAGTGTTTCTGTATCTGAACTTAAAAGAAATATTAAAGGCTCCTTTTGCAATATGGAAAGACAAATTATTCATCTGAGAGAGTTCATAGAGACTCTGAAGAACATTGGTACCTGATGAAAATACATCAGGCTTAAATAGCTCTGGTTGTGCAGTCCTTAGGCCAAGAAAATGTGGTGGAAAGGTGATGGAAAGAGGTGGCTTTCCTTCATTTGTCAAATTTATTGTTTAGATCCCAGTGGAAGACACTGGACATCTCCACCAAGACAGTTCTCACTTAGCCTTGAGCCTGTGATAATATTCATGCAAGCTGAAAAAAGTCTGTGCTGTGTGGAGCCCTTTAGTCTTCATGTGCATATCTCAACGGAGCACCCAGGCCTTAACCCATACTTCTGTCTTCTTTTAGGATTCTCTTCCTGTATCTCAACCTCTGGTGTTTTTCAAGAACCTGATTTTGCTTTCAGATACCCTCATGCAAATGAAGATCAGTACAACTTGCACTTGGACAGCTGAGAGCAGGACCTTGCCCTAAGTTTTGCAGGTTACTCGCCAGTAATTATGCCATGCATCTTTCAATGCCAACTCATATGTCCCTTTCTTTCAGATTTCTATACCTCCCTGAAAAAGGTATTGGGTAATCGAATGTACTTTACATTTTTGTGTTGCTCACTGTTACAGTTCAGTGGTTTTATTGGTTTCTTGACTTACAAACCAAAGTATATGGAACAGCAGTATGGACAATCTACATCCAAATCCAACTTTCTAATAGGTGAGTTACACCGTGCAAGGACTGCTTGTGCTGTAAGCAGTGCATGGGAAAAGGTTCTGGTGTGCTTTATCTGGAGCTGAATTCCTTGCAGAACAGGTTGAAGTAAATGGTGGTGTGACCTGAACCTGAATTATAAAAAATACAGGGTATGTGCCTATGGGACCATATGAAATTTTTAAATTATATTACATTACATTGCATTGATACTATATTTATAGCAAGGGCACCCCAAATATGCAATGAGTGTGGTGTGGAAGTTTTAGTTGCTGAAGCATCTGACAACTTCCTTGCAATGGAAGCGGGTTTGGAGGGTTAGGCACTTCAAAAACAGCATATGCAACCCAGGGGTTGGACTGAACACAAACCTTCCTGAAGTCGTAACAGACCATAAAGCTGCCAGGGACAACAAACTAAGGACAGACTTTGGCTCTTAAGACCATAACGATTCTTTAATTCTAACATTCCCTTTCTATAATCTCTTTCAGGAATGACATCCTTACCTCCTGTAGGTCTTGGAATTTTCCTAGGAGGGCTTATAATGAAAAAGTACAAAATGGGCATCATTGGTGCAACAAAGTTTTCATTTACCATGTCATTTTTGGCCTATGCCGTCAGTTTGTTGCACTTTTTTGTTGGCTGTGACAACTATGCGGTGGCAGGAATGACAGTGTCCTATGAAGGGTGAGTATAAAATAGAAAAGATTGTGTTTTTCTCCATAGTTCTCAAAAAATGTACTGTGACATCAAGGCTGAAAGAGAAACATGCTTTTGCAATGCTTGAGAGAAAGTGAACACTACCACATGTCATTGGGGTAGTTTTGTTGGTCAGCAGAGTGTCAGCCTGACAAAGACCAATGCTGGTTAACAATTAATTAGGAATTGCATCATTAGCAACGTAGGTTGTTTCACTGGGGGAGGGTGAGTGTGTTGCTGTGCAGTGTTTTCACTAAGAATGTAAATGGTGGACCTGGGAATATGCTTAGGAAGCTCTGAGATGAAAAACTGGCAAGCACATAAGGAGAAGATGAGGGAAGACTTCCCTTTTTGCTCAATACACAAAGGAGGTCTGAAAGCAAAAGAGAATGCTGCCTTCTTCATATCCTCTACGAAAAGTTAGGCTAGGCTTTAACAGAGGAGTATTTTTTAACTACAGCAATCAGGAGATCTGGTTTCTGTCACTGGTGCATTTTTACCAACAGATAAAGATATACTTGATAAGACTGTGATAACTGTTGCTAGCTCTAAGTTCAATTAACTGACCTCTCCTTTCTTTCTCTTTTCTGTCTACACCTGCCAGTAAAATCAGTAGCAATGTTTTCATTTGTTTTAAAATTCTCTATAATCTAGTAATCACTTTAATATCAGTGCAAGTAGGATGGAATCTCAAACAGACCAATAGAGATGTAGAAACTCAGCTGTGAAAACATGTCCTGGGCATATGAGGTGGGTTTCAGGACAGCAACACTATCACACAGAAGGGACTTCGCTGACTTCAGCACTGAATTAAAAATTTCTTACACTTGTCTGAACTTAACTTCCAAGCAACCCCATTCCATACCACGAAAATTCCTTATTTTCTGAATGCAACTCTCACTGCAAATGTGCCTCCAATGTGTGGGATCCTGTGTGTGGAGCCAATGGAATCACCTATGTTTCGGCATGTCTGGCTGGGTGTGAGACTTCCGAGGGACATGGAAAGAACACAGTAAGACCGTGCTTTGGTTTTGGAGGTTTTCTACCAGCTTATTTTCCATGTAACATCAGGGATTTAGTAGGATAATGCATTTCAGGAAAACCAAAGTCAGTAAGGTATTGTTGATTTCTGGCTACAAACAGCACAGAAAAGAGAGCTTTGTCTGAGTTATTGCACATGAAGCAAAAAGCCCTAGCTCCTTGTTGTAGATATTAACTTTAATCTTCTGTAGGTTGAGGACAAGAAGGGGAAACACACAAATCAAACTGGTTTCATGTTGCCTGAAAGTTGTCCACGTTTTGCCTTTTGTAAACCTCATTTTGGCTGCCCTGAGGTTTTACCTTACAGCTGAAGTACACTAAGATAGAGTAGTATCTTCCCTGATACTGATCATTAATGTTTAAGTATGAAAAATGGGTTAAGGAAAGGCAGCTTGTTTCCTCCATGTGAGACTCTGGGATGTCAGCATAGTGCTTGTTTTTCTGGGTGAGTGAATTTTGCTTGGCATGGAGTGCTGGAGATAATGCCCAGAGACAAAGCTCCAGTCCATGGATGTAAACCTTCATTGGGCTGTGCCATTTACATGTTTCCTGATGCCAGGTGACCACTCCAGAACAGAAACGGTCTAGAGCCATCTCCTTACTCTGTTTTCTCTCTAACAGAATCCCCATTTCATGAGCAGTGTCCTACCAAACCTGTTTTGTGTCTTCCAGGTCTTCCATAACTGCAGATGTCTTCAAATCAACAGTTCATGGACAGGAAACAATTCTGCCACCTTGGGGCAATGTCCAAAAAGTGATGATTGTTCAATGAAGTTCATTTATTACACAGTAATACAAGTCATAGGTGGCTTTTGTTACGCACTGGGAGCCACTCCTGCATACATGATTATGTTTAGGTGAGTACAGCTGGCTGTGTACCAAAGGTGGAGGCTTTCTAGTGAGACTTTCAAAGTCGTGTTCTTTCTTTACCTTAGGAAAAAAAGGACTTTCCTGCTCATCAGGAGCTGTAGTGGTAGGACAAGGAGTAATGGGTTCAAACTGAAAGAGGGGAAAGTTTAGGTTAGAAGAAATTCTTCCCTGTGAGGGTGGTGAGGCCCTGGCACAGGTTGCCCAGAGAAGCTGTGGCTGTCCCCTCCCTGGAAGTGTCCAAGGCCCACTTGGATGGGGCTCTGAGCAACCTGTTCTAGTGGAAGGTGTCCCTGCCCATGGCAGGATGGTTTTGGAACAAGATGATCTTTCTCTAAGGTCCCTTCCAAACCAAACCGTTCTGTGAGTCTATGGTTGTGTAATCAGGTTTTCCAGAACACGTCTTTTTTTCTGCTTGGATTTTGAAAGTGCCATGCATTTGTCAGGATTTCTGGATGTGCAAGGAGATGGCAGAGGCTGGATATATAATGAATTCAAGATCGGTGCCCATTTCTGATGCCTGGAGTGCAGTTCCCCACGAAACAGAGGAGCATATTGCCGGGAGGCTTTGTGCTGTCCAAGATGTGTCCTGGGACAGAGGAATTCTGTTCAAGCACAGAAAGATGCTGCACTAACCCTGCTACCTGCAACTCTTTCGTCTTAGGGCAATAAGATATTTCTCATTAAGTATTCCATCAAGTGAGGGAAATGTATGCCCAAGTATGAAGGCAGTTGGAGAGCCTGTTTCAATAAGGTTGGCATAGACTCTGATTATGACTTTAAAACTTCACTTCCTTGATTATGCTTAGTGAATGGACTTGCCAGGAGCTATTTGATGGAAATCAGTAGATTAATTCACCTTTTTCATACCACTTAACACACTTCAGCAGATGAGGGAAGCACGCTTCTTCCAAATCTTGGCTTTCCATCAACAAGAGTATTAAATTCAGGTTATTTAATAGCAGTTTAATAGGCATGTCTAAGCACTAAAGAGGCCAACACTTCTTACTTATCCCTCTTTTTTCTTTTTTTCAGATGTGTTCAGCCAGAGCTCAAAGCTCTTGCAGTTGGTCTCTACACACTCATTATGAGAATGTTGGGTAAGAGAAATCATTGCAAAGTCCAATCCACCCAGTGCTGCTCTTGCAGCATGTAATCACTGCTAAGAAAATATGAAGCTGATTTCTAAGAAGATGTCCTTTCCTGTGAAATCTTGTCACATTTTTGCTTGTCTCCTTGCAGGTGGGATTCCAGCACCAGTTTATTTCGGTGCAGTGATCGACAAGACGTGCTTGAAGTGGGGAAGCACCAGCTGTGGGAAGAGAGGGGCTTGCAGGCTCTATGACTCCAATGCAAACAGGTAAAGCAAATTAGGACACAAAATCCCTCTCTGTGGAAAGACATACTTTGTTCTCTTACACTGTAGCATGTGATCCACACACTAACTCTGCGACTAACTCTGGGCTCAGCTTTAAGTCAGTCCAGAATTCCTGAAATTCCTGAAAAATCTTAAGATCAAATGTTAAGGTCTCAGTTTTTAAGTCAGTTTTTATGTTATGCAAAAGAAATTTAATATCCAGGACAGAGATTTCTGGAATGAATTGTGTATTTTTAATATACTTAAAACAAATTTAAAATACCTTGGACTTTAGGAGTTACCATAAAGAGGAAAGTTACCCAAAATTACCTTATTTGCAGGTAGTTTGTTCCCACTGACAAGAATGCTAACTTTGGGCATTGGCCACGTTTGAGAGAAAAGTCCATGCAAGAATATTGTACTGAGTAGCTGTAGGTGTTGGTGAAACCCAAACACTATCAGTCTCCTGGGGGAACGTTCCATAGATTTTTCTCAGTTTCACTCAAAGTTGGCCACTTCTGATGTGTTTTTTATTTTTACATTCAATAGAGCACTCTGGTGACCTCAATATATTTGTAGCCCTAAAGAGCCTAAAGCCTTAAAGTGACCCAAAAATCTTCCAAAAAAAAAAGGGGGGGGGAAAGATGATGGAAGTTTCACTTTGCAATTATCCTCATAAGCAAAAAGAATATTATCAATTCTTTGAGAGAAGTCTCTGCAAGTAAAAATGTCCAGTTTGTGGTGTCCTTCACAAAGAATGAGTTTTAATATCTTCCCCTCATCTTTTTTTGGTATGTACTAGAACCTTAAAAGCCATTAAATTGATTTTCTTCAGTGTTTGTGAAAAATTCAGTGGCCCAATCTTCTATGCTCTGTCCCACAGGTATGTCTTCCTTGGTTTAGCAGCAATTTTAAGAGGTCCTTCCTACTTGATTGGAATATTTTTTTATATATTGATAAAGAAAAACTTTCAAAATAAGAACTCCAGGCCTTTAGAGAATGGACAAGAAGATGCTGCTTTGAATAAAGAAGACAATTGCAAGATCAAAGAACGTTTGCCAGGTTCTTCTGATGCGGAGAATGAATCCTCGATTTAGAAAGCAATTTAGACCAGTGGCATGTGAATCAGGTCAGCTTCTTTTAGAAACACTATTCACAATGGTGTGAGTAACTAAATAATAAATAATAACACTGTAAAGAGAGTGTAACTAATAGCAAAACTGCAAACAACAGCAATAAACACTAACAAACAAGCATGGAAGTGCCTTATGTGTACCTGATTACCCGTAACAGAACGAGTTCCACAAACTGAACCAAATCCTCAAGGGACAAAGAAAAACCTCCCTTGGCAGTTCTGACAGAGCCAGTCTGCTGGTTTTAGTGGGGTCAAAGATGCTGCCAGAACATCCATATGCCAAAAAAACCACAAAAAGTGATCCTGATCCTGTATGGAGATCCAGGCAGTGGGCTGACACAGGAGAGAGAAGCTCAAGGCTAAGAGCAGCTTTCTGATTCCATCAAATTCAATCAGAATTCACAGTAAGCCAAAGCATTTCAGCCAAACACCTCATCTAATTGCATCATTGCAACTGGTTTTCATCTCAAAATTGGCAAAAGCAGTATTTTTCCAAGAAGCATTTTATCTTACCTCAAAAAGTAATGAAAAACTTATGCCTGCTTAAAACTACAGGCGTGTTTTCATAGAAACAATAATTTTTTGTAAAAAGCATTCGAGTGGTGGAATTCCATTTACAAATAGTTTTTTTTCCTGAAACACAAGAATTACTCGTGGCTGTGTTGCGATGCCACGCAGTGTCCGGCAGAGGGCACTCAAATGACGGCGTTACCCCAATGACTATCGCAGCTATCGACTGGTTTTTCACACTCCGTTTTGGTTATTCCGGGACAAGTTCATCATCAGGCAGGAAAAACACTCACCCATGTTTCCACACACCTTAAAATTCCCTCGGCATGAGCCTTTAGCTCATCTACTCGAAGCTGCTTTTGTGTATTTGTTGGTTTTCTTTCACTGTGCTCACGTCACTTGGAGCTTGACAACTTGTTATTAATTTAAATAAAAAGATGAGCACTTGAGTACCATTTCACAACAGGACGGTTGATACTTTAAAATAGATGCTCAAGGCTCAGTGGGATATGGTTAATAGACATATTATATTTAAAAAAAAACCAACATACATTGAGCAAAATGCTGAATTGTTCTGAAGTAAGTGTTGTCTGTCATGACAGTCACTTAGCAGAGATTGCAGCAGCTGAAAGGAGAAGAATGGGACTTTTTTTCCAAATGAAGTGATGTTTACTGAAGGCAGAGATTCTCCATCCATCAAAACTAGAGAAGTTCTTTATTCTTCTTTAGCCTGGAGAAAATGAGGCTCGGGGGAACCTTGTGGCTCTCTACAACTCCCTGACAGGAGGGCGTAGCCAGGTAGGGGTCAGGCTCTTCTCCCAGTATCCAGCAAGAGAACAAGGGGAAATGGCCTCAAACTGTGCCAGGGGAGGTTCAGGTTGGACACCAGGAATAATTTCTTCACAGAAATGGTTGGAACAGACTGCCCAGAGAAGTGGTGGAGTCACCACTCCTAAAAGAAGCACACCAAAGGTGAGATGCTGTAAACTGCAAAATAAATTTACATTGTTCAGTGTTTGCACCATGGGTGAGAGAAAAACATAGAAAAAGGAGAAAAGTCTTCTCCTATCTTGCTACTTTCTGTGCCTAAAGCAGGCAAGGGAATTATTTTTGTCTTGTCTATTAGTGCATGGGAAAACAACTGTGTGGCATCTTTCCCACATTTTAAGAAGTACCTGATGTCCAAAACCAATACAGAAATAATTTCTGAGCTAAGCATGGTTTGCTTAAGCTGTTTCCCTTTTTCTTAGTATCTCCTCTTCAGGAGAAAGCTGGAACACATTAAAAAAAAAGAAGTGGTTTTCCAAGTCTGTGTGCTGTGCCATGAGCTTTATGTATGAATCAATGCAAAACATGAGAAAGGCTCATTCTTTTTATATGTGGTGCGATGGCCCCATGGATGTTGCCACAGTTTTATTCTGGAGAATAATTTACAGACAATAAAATACATCACAGGCATATGACACAAAGACAAAAAAAATCTGTCAGTTTTGTTTTGGTGACAGGGCATCTACTGATGCAAATCCATCAGGTGTGAATAATTTGACTTTGTCCAAACTGGGAGGTGAACTCATCAGCTGTCATCTAAAGCAGTGTTAAATATTATCACTGTTCTTTCTTTAAATTTCAGAATTTATCGGACGGATTTTTTGGCAAAATGCCCATCTGCCAAGCATTATATCCAGTGCAGCAGAACAACAGAACTGACTTTGGTTTCAAACAAACATATGCATTTTCCTTTCTAATAAAACTCTTGGAATTTAAAAGATAACATAAATTTAATGCATCAGTGTGAAATATGAAAATATAAGGGAGAGCCTAGAGTTCTGTGCAAGCCCACCCTGAGTGCCCCATGGGATTACGGTCACAACCTGACCAGGGATGGATGTTGAGTTCAACTCACTTCAATGATAAGTGTCTTATACGCAGTCAGATCTCTCAAGTCTTTCAAAATGTCAAACTGTTTGCTGCATTCACCTGAAATCCTAGCAGTTATCAATTATTTTTAAAAGACACCTGCAGTAATAGCACTAATTAGTTTTCTTAGTGTTCCTTCTCATGCATGCTTTCTGGAATTCCTTACTTACACTAAGTACCTGCAAGTATTTACTTGCAAAAGCTCCTTAGTTTCCAATTATTCATACTATTCTTTTTTTTCCCCCCTTCTCGAAAACAGATTTTGAAGGAGAATTCAATAGCTGACTCATTTCTGAATCATCATTAATTTCAGCCCACAAGTCTTTTTTTTAATCCTCATTTTAATACACAGGATTTAAAGTTGTTTGTTGTTTTCCTTGACTTCAGGAATGCATTGAGTCAGTTAAAAAGAAGCATTATGGAGGGTAAGAAATGCTTTTGCCATCCAGGTCTCACAAATGCCCTGTTTGACAAATCCTCCAGGGATATAGAAAATTCAACAGTTCTTAAGGTCATCCAAGTATTAGCAGGTCTGGAAGACCTGTCATTGGGTCAGTTGTCATTATCTCTATATTGATGACACCACTGGGGAAGGGATGCACTTTGCAGTCAATTTGAACTTGCAGAAAATGTCAGTATTGGCACGGAAAGAAACAGCAGGCAGTGTATTGAACAAATACGCTCCTGTTGGTCCTTAAAAGGTTTGAGAGGACTGAACATTTCAACAAATGTAAAACTGCAGAACCAATCTGATGTAGCAGCAGGTACTTAAAGAAGGATGGATGGGCCAAACTCAAAATAAAAATGTGTCAAATCGATGTATTACCTAAATCATTCTATCTCCGAGAACAGATGAATTGGTGGAAACAGTTACCAAAACAGAGTGCAGAGAGCACACACGGGCAGTCTCTGCAAGACATCAGCTCCTAGGTGTTACATTGAAAGATGAATTAAGAGAGCAAACAAAAAGGACACGGAAATACAAGGAGCAGAATTTATTACAGTAATGAGACTAAATTGATCCAACATTTGGTATTAACAATGAAAATCTGCAAATAATCCAGCCCAGTTGATCCAAAAAAAGGGGGCCTCTGGGTAGGGACTGCACGCAGGGCTAGGATTGTTTGTCTTGATGCTGGAGTGAGTTCCTGCACTGTGCAGCTTGAAAGAGAAAATCCTGTTAAAGAATTACTCCCCTACTTGTAATCACCTCTTTCTAAGCTGCTGCAACTTACCCTCTGCAGTGAGAGCTCAATGATCAGCATGCACTATTTTTGTTCCTTTCTGCTCCTCAGTTTTTCTCTCTGAAGATGTCTTCTGGGATCTAGAGAAAAAAATGGAAATCATGGTATTTCTACCACACTCTCCATTTGTATCTTCAGCTCTTAGGTCAGTCTCTATCAACATTATGGAGTCAGAGAACAGAGAAAAACTGAGCTGGAAAGAAGTATTATATATTACCCATAAACATTTGAATTATCTGACATGAGAAGAAGTGTTTTTTATTTTCCAAAACTTTGCTAGGAGCATCTGTTACCCTCAAGGTAGACATTTTTTGACACTGTTCAACACTGAAGTTGAACAGACTACCTTACCTCAGCTGAAAAAGTTATGCCTGCATAACTTTTTGGATGTTTGCATTCACTCCCTTACTCTGTTACAGTCTTATTTCTTCAGTCAAGAATGCAAGCTAGGTAAAATAACATTTTCCAAAGCACTTTTAAAGCAGATATATAATTCAAGCTCCTAAGCCAAAATTTGTCTTTTTGGTTTTCTTTATAATGGGATCCCAATGGATGCAGGTTCCAAAAAGGTTAACTCACATTCAATAATGAAACAGGACCGTGTAAGTGCTTTGAAAGCTTCCATTTGTATGAGTTAGATGACAGTAAACACACAAGAATGGAAGTGCTTCAGGAAATATTTCCTACTCTAAAGAGATACAGCTTCAAAAATCAGGATGTTATGTTATTTATTAACAGTTATTGAGATGTTCCTTCATTCTGAATGAGCTTTGCATGTCTGAAAAATGATATTATATATAGCTAATAAGTATTTTGGAAACATTATTTTATCTGAAGTTCCCACCCTTTCATTTCTTGGCCCAAGAGTAATTTTTGCCTGGAGACAACAGTTCTGGAAGTTTCGCTTTAATTCATTTAGCTTCAAATGACAGCAATTATGAACATACCTTTGCCTTTCAGTGTCCAGCACAGGGTTTTGGCTTTCTGTCCAATCACCTTCCCAGAATCTGTAGCTGGTGCCTTTTTCAGCAGTTTAACAGGTGGCAGCTGGATTCAGTAGTTTAAGCTCACTCAGCTGTGATCATACCTTTGACTCCAACATAAATCTCCTCTTGTTTTGTATATTGTTTTATAACTTTATGATCTAGCCATTTTTCCAATCAAAATAAGGTCAGGTGTTAGCAGGCTAAAGCAAATATGAGATTGGAACTGTCAGGGATTGTCAAACATTATCTTCAGAAGGGTTGAACCTGTTTCTGTGCTTGCTCTGAAATGACACTAAAAAAACCCTGAAAATTAAAAGTTAAAATGTTTTTGAGGTGTCCTGATTTTTTTTGCAAAGAAATGCTTTATTTGGTAAGCCTGCTAGTAGATTTTTTCTGACCTCTGAATACTAATGATTTTAAACTCAAAATTGTGACCCAATTACCCAAAATAGGACACACAAAAACTAAATTCTTCCTCTAGACTCATTATCATCTTTTTAATATGCAGATACATACTTATAAGCATTGATGGAAAACTTTTTCACAGTCTCCTAAAACAAATTCTTCTCTTCATTGGCAATTTCATTCATGTGCTGGTGTGTTCCACTCTGCAAACCAGGTATCCTGATGAGCCATCCTCCAAATGATATAATATTGCATTTGGCCATTACAATCTTGTGTGATTCATACCTTCTACTGGCTGTGAAGAATAAAATTCTATGTAGAAATCTATCTACCTGTTATGTTTAGAAGATGGTTTTCTGACCTGTGCACCTGCAGCTTTAAAAAAAAATGTTGAAGCAATCAATACAGAAAACCTGGCAGGACCTCTGAGATATTTCAGATCATATTATTATTACTATTATTACTGCTATAAGCTGTTATTAGTGCTGGAGTAATATTTCAGGTTTCATTGGTCTTGTCACTTAAGCCAGGACTCAGCACAAAGTCTGTGATTATGTGACCTAGTGTAATACTAATTTTAGAGGTAATAATATGTAACATCAGTGTTCCATTGATAAGATGATATTAAAATAAATATGCTTTCAAATGAGATTAAGTCATTTATGGGTTTTGCAGATAAGAAGAGCACTCATTCAGTTATGCAGCAATATCTCCTACTGAGAAACATGAAACTCTTCTGATGATTTCCTACTTGGTGATTTTAGAGAAGAAAATGCTGCATTTTCTATAAATGCCTTATGGTGCAACACAGATGAGGAGATGAATTATTTAGGTTTGACAGTCACTGACTCAGAATGTCTCTGGTTTAAGATGCAGATCTGTTAAAAGAATTTTAGAAATACTTAGTAGGGTTTTTTTCCTGCAACCTGTAATTCTTTTTCTGACCAAATCTCAAGGATTCCATCAGAATAATTTTACCACCTGTATTTCTCTTGTAACTATTACTGTATTGCCCCTCATTTCAGTTCATCCCACTGATCTACAGAAATCTGATGACCTGTTGCTTCCTGATATTCTTAATCACTCAAGACTTACTTAGTTTTTCACTAAAAGTGGTAATCGCATTACATCATGTTTAGAACACCTAACTAAAAAAACAGCACTTCAGTCCCATTGGAGAACAATCCCCGACTTGAACTTGTGATTTAGTTATGTTTATGGAGTTCAGAATAAATACATGAATTTAATTAGAAAGTACCACTAGAGAAAAAACCCCCATGTGATTCAGACTTATATTAACAGTTTCAGCTGGAAAAAACTTTGACCATTTTTCAAACTAGAGGAAGGCAAAATGACAATATACTCCCCAGTGAAAACTGGTAGACTAAATCTAGTGTTACCTCTCTCCTATGTTATAAAAAAATTTTGAATGCTTTAAATTTAAATTGACAGCCTGAGATATTTTCTGTTTATTCTGCAACAAGTAACACTCTATTCCCAACTTGCATAGATGGGAATTGTTGATAATAGGGACACAAAAGCAATAGGAGGTCTTGGTTTTTGTAGGGTACATGATCCTAATGCATACAGAAAACTGTTGGTTTAAGGCTGCTGGGGCTTTTTTCTATTTCTTTGATAAACAACTAGAAAACGTCATAACAACAGGTAGTCATAGGTCATTATGTCTGCTAGATTGTGTATCTAAACACAGAGAAATGCCAAGTAACTGAGCTGTCTTCTGTCTTCTGTAGTCATTCTGACAGAAGGACTTTGAAAATGCCATTAAAAACCTTTTTGATATCCTCAAAGAAGAGTTGGGTAAACACAAGGCTCATGCCCCTAAACCTCCCCCAGTCTGATGAAAACTAACTGGTTTTTCTATTTGTCCACTGATTTCAATGGAGTTACCATGATCTACGGCCTATGAAGCTGTCTATAATGGTCCCTAAAACTACATGGTGTGTAGTCTGTATTTGAAAGCATGCCATGCTTGGTAGAGTTGCAAATATGCCTCCAAAATGGCTTTCTTTGTTAACAATTTCTCTTATGAACTCGGAAGACAACAGGTTTTTCTTCCTTCCTGGAGGATTTTCCCAGTGATTGGGGTCAAAGATGTCACAGCTCTCACACAGGATGGAGATAACAGTTTTGATCCTAGAGTCATTAATGTGATTTTGCAATCAAACCAGACTCCCAGGGGCCCCTCTGCCCCTCAGTATGGTGAAGCCTTGCCTTTGGAGCAGGAGGAATTAGAAGTGAGAATGTCTTTACTTCTTCTCTATTGTGAGAAGCAAGGAGATAAAAAGCTTCAGGAAAATGCCACTTGGTTGACCACCTATTTAATTTCCTGCATATTCTGTACTAGTTGGTTGTTGAAGTACAAGCTGTTCCCTTGAAGAAACTTCTACCCTCTATTCACAGGAGAGTGCTTAGATTTGCACTCAAAAAAACAGTACATGTTGGAAGCTTAGGGAAATGAGACAGCCTTGGAGCTGTCAGAATACTGAGCAAGAGGCTCATTTGATACTAGCTGTGGCGGGGCTTGTGCTATTATCGATTTAGGACTGTTATGAAGAATGATGTTAAGTCTTATTTGTTTGAAAAACCTCGCTTCACTAAGTTTCATCTGGGGTAAATATCTGGACATGAATCATCAGATCTGACCAGAATCTCATTTCCAGTCTGACATCAATTATCAACACACCTTTGATAAAACATTACCTCCCGGGAAAATCAAGATGCTCCAGTCAAAAAACCCCTACAATATATATTAAAAAAAAAAAAACAGTGTACAGAAATAAATACCCAAACAACAGAAGTAAAAGGGAAATTATGTTAGTATGAGTCACCTGACTGACTATGTCTGGCACAGATCACGAGTGTTTCTAGAGCTGCCAAGGTATTTACTCAATGATAAAATACTGCTTGCAGAAGGAGAATGACACACCATGGTTTTCTCGGTGTACAGGTCCTAAGGTTTCTGGATCTGGGATTTTTCTTTAATAATTTCCAGACCTAGATGCAATATTGATATCTTCTGAGTGCCTTTCATTTCATCTCTTATAATAAAGACATCTTGCCTATATCTGCTGGCAGTTTATAATCAGAGCTGTGAATGTAAAAAAACAATGTCTAAATGTGCTGGTCATTGTCTTTAAGCAATAAAATGCAAACAACTCTAGCCCCAAAGGCCAGGTTCTTCCTTTCAGAAGAACCAACTCTTTTCCCATCCCTGTTCTTGCACTAACATGGGGCAGATGGTAGAAGAAAGGCCAGAAAATCATTTAATACAGTGTCCCTCTCTTTAGGCCTCTGATCTGCTACTTTCTCAGATAAAGTGTGGTAGTTTTCTTTATGTCTATTATCTCTATTCCATATCCTAAGGAGGTTTAAAATTACGAAAGAAATTTTGTTTCCTAGTTTTAGGTTTCTGCACAGCACTGCAGGGAGAAGAGATACCCTCCAGAAAATAAAGCAAAATGCCTGTGGTGATGGAGACAAAATCTGCAGTGATCTTACTAAGTAGGTTTGGTCCATTGCAAAGGTACATCCTGAGGGCTGTCAACCAAATATCGCACTACTTATACTTTTAGAGACTTCTTTCCCCTTTTAATAACTGTTGGGAGCTTCCTTTAACAAAACTTCTCTCTGGACAAGGCTGCCTGTGGAAAGCCGTGAATTTTCAAGTATTCAGTAGTGTATTTCAAGGTTTACTGGAGGTTCCTTAAACAAGGAAAGATATTTATATGTATGTGGTACAAATACAGTTGTCCTTAGGATAAAAATGCCCTCCCTTCCCTCCACACAAACACAAAAAAAATAATGAAACTTAAACACCTATCACTTTATTGCATCAGTTGAGAGTAATCTTTGTCAAACCCATTACTGGGATGTGCTGCAAAATTAATACACCACTTTCTTCATTTGCTTTCCACTTTGACTGTTTAACACTGTCAAGTCAAACCCCAGAGCTATAGTGCAGTTTGAATTCAGAGGGTGCTCTGAACAGCCCTGGGGGTCTAACCTGGCCATGGCACATGGGACCAAGTCTGGAACAACAAACTCTGGTCATGAACCCCACAGCAAAGGCCATCAGAGAAGCCCAAGTGAAACTTGATTGGCCATGTAGAGCTGTAGGACTAAATACAGAGCAAGAGGACTCAAAATAAACTCAGTGAAAAATGTCAAAGCAGCTTGTTGTGGATTTCTTCTTCTTAATTTTTCAATCATAATCAAATTTATGACACTTGAAAAATTTTGGCTTGTCCTACTGTTGGTCTAGAAAGGGACTGAGAGCAAGAGGATGGGAGAATTCCTCAACATCTTGAACACCTTTTCCCCTTATTGTTGTTTCAGATGAGAAAAGGAAGAAGATAGGGTAAAGCAAATATAAAGCAAATGTTTCAAAGGTATTTTTTGAACTCCCAAAATGTAAACTAGTTGTTGAAGTCAGTAATTAAAAAGCCAGTCCTTTTGTGCTCAGAAAAACTGAAGCAGAGGCAAAGTTACAAAATACCTTGTTTCTTTTTTACATATAAGTTTCCTCACTCTCCTCTGAGGTTCTTAAACCAGGAAGAATTTCTCTTTTGTTGGCAGTATCTAATTCTTTGCTGGTTGATCTTTCTGCATTTTTAATATCTGTCATCTCTTTGCCATCTGGTTTGAAGCGTTTCATAATTAAAACAGAGAGCACTATGTACAAGAGACAGCATCCTGCCCGTAGTCCCGCAATGAGGCCAAGATAGACATTCCTAGGGAAAAAAAGGGACGAAATACATTTATATTAATAAAACTTTCCAATTCTGTATGGAGCCAAGTAAGATATAAACAGCAGTTTGACAAAACCGTCTATTCTCAGCCGGGTATTGCTTCACATTTTAAAATACGAAGTAACAGGCAGAAAGCAAACGACCTCATGATATTTAGCCCCAGACAAGCTCTAATCAGGTCTTAGGCTTACAGCAGAAACGTCTGGAGTGTGCTGCCATTCAGCAGACTTTATTTTAGGGCTGACAAAAGAGGAGCTGCACCAGCTGGGGATTTTTGCCTATTGTCCCTGTCCTTCCCCAGCTCCTCACTGGCACATTCAGTGCTCCTGGCCACAGTTCTCCAGTCATTTGCCTCCTCTCTCCAAGTGGATTTTGTGAGGTGTCTTATACAATAGGAAGCAAATAAATGAGGGATGAGGAATTTGGGGAGAGAATCTGCAGAGCTACATGTACTCCACAGTTTTTCAGCATCCCACAAAGCCAAAGTGTCACAGAGTTACTCAGAGCATTTATTTTATTATTCAGTGCAGGCTACTACAAAAGAACTAATTCTGGTGACTTAAGGCAGTGTCCTGCAATTTTAGGTGTCAGACTGAATGAAAATTATTTGGCTTATTTACCTATTAAGGTCTAGTCAAAGTAAGGAGCTGTGGTGCTGTTAGTACCCTAATCAGTCTATAGACAGTTGACATGAGGAAAGTCCACCTTGGTCCTTGCTGCCCAGATTCCCAAACCTTAATGAGGATGCAGCCTACCTGAATTTTTTTGTGTCATACACTCGGCAAGATCCAGATCCCCCACAGCTTTTTGTCCCCCATTTTAAGCAGGTCTCGTCTATCAAGGCACCAAAATAAATAGGGGCTGGGAGTCCTCCTGCAAAGAAAGTCTCGTTGCATGATCTCAGGCATGGAGATCTCATCATTTAATGTCATGTAAAGAAATGAGGAAGTGAATCTCCAGGTTTTTGAATAATACCTGCATAAAATGGGACTAAACATCCAGCTCCAGCTTTGAGATTCCAAGATTTATGAAATTATTTAAGCAAGTACTTAAAGGGAGTTGAAACGATAGACGATTATAGCTTAATAATATGCAGCAAGGGAAATATTAGCAATTCCCTTTAATGGTATTTTTATTAGAAGTTTAACTTCCGTTCTTTAAAGAAATAAGATAACCAACATTTCTTTTGCAATCCCTGGTGTGGAATTACATGCCATGACATATTAATATTTGTGTATACTGATGTATCTATTCAGGTATTACACAAAAATTTGCCATTTAAAGGTGATTAGTGCAGTGCAAAGGGATGAAATTAAGCACTTGCTCCAAAGAAACTAGGTAATAAGTGTACTATTTATGTGGTACTCAAAGAATTTCTTTTAGACAAACAATGATATTTTAATATCATCAGTAAGCTGTTTGAGAGAGAGTGTGCAATTTTGTGAAGTAAACTCTTATAAAAGCAGAAGATTGATCCTCTGCAGTGTTCAGCCAAAACACAAAGATTGGAAAAGGGATCCAAATGACTACTTGGGCCTGTCTGCAAGGCAGAGATTTCAAAATCAGCAAACAAGGGAAGATGAGGCAAGGTTTGCTTGAGGCACGGCAGACTACGTGTCTGAATACTTAAATGACTATTTATTGCAGATAAACTCAAGAAACAAAATAATAGGCAAAGTGCATGGGAGCTTTAAGTGAATAATGGTCAGCAAAAGGGAGCATAGGTGTTAAGGATATGCACACTGATCAAGCTCAGGTAGCTGTATCCACAATTTTAAAAATAATGAAACTTAAAAGTAAAATGAAATTTCCTTCCTTTGCCTAATTTATTTTCTGTGTAGGAAAAAAATCAGAAGAGATTATCATGATATGTAAATACATACCAGGAAATATGTAGCTAGTTCCTCCAAGTATTTTGAAATGTATAGTCTGCTTGCAGAGAAAAATTTTGGAAAATTTCTTTTGTTCTTCTCTGGAGCAAGGGCATTGCACTGGCTAACTCTGGTTTACCTCTTTGTCTACCCACTTGAAAACCACAAAGAAATTAAGTCTTACCTAGTACTCTACCACCCAAAGTTTCTATCCCTACAGCAAAGGATTTCAGGTCTGGTGAAACAGATCTGGAAAGGAAACAAAAACAGTGCGTGGAGGAACAGAGTAATGTAGCTACAGTCCTGCTGTGAACATCTGCACGTGCCCCATCACAAGAGTACTGTGGCTTACCCAGCATAGCCCACTCAAACCCTGACTGAAAACATCCACCAAAGTTAAAGTTCAGATGGAGAATCTCCTTCCACAGAAGACTACTCATTGAAATAAATGGAAGAATCTAGAGAAACTCATCTTGAACCAAAGGAAAACAGGTTGTAAATACTTTTGGGAGACGATGCACAGGCACATTAAAGTGAACCAACCAAAACAAGACAGTTCATGCCCATAATGTAAGCTCCAAGAAGCTGCCTTGCTTTATAAGGGGCTGCATTGTGCAGTGATGAGTAGAGGGAACAAGGGTGTGTCGTCCTTGTTAGATCAAACCCACCTCTGCCTCTAGCATTTAACACAGAGACAGCGAATGTGAGCTACCTGGCTATCAAAGCCCCTGATTCCTATCAGTGGAAAACAGCCTGTGTCCATCAGGTGAGCTGCAAGAATTGCCCAAAAGCAGAGGGAAGTACTGAGCTGGTACAGGGGCAGGAGGGAACCTTGCTGTGCACAGCCTGCTCCCTGGACTGGAGTTTATACACCAGTATGTTGTCGCTTCAGCATCAACATCAAAGGCTTCTCGTTACACATATCAGGGTTCTGAAAACCGGCCAGCAAAGTGAGCCTTGTCCATAACCCAGGTGTGCACTACACTTAGAAATACTGCAGGAAATCAGCAGCTTAGCCAAGTTATCTAGTCATGTGCACTGACCATTGGGATCGTGATTCACCCGTGAGCAGGAGGGGAAAGACCCTTGCATGTGACAGGCATAGAACATTGTCTTTTCTTCTGAACGTGAAACAGTGGTGCTGCTTTCCAACTGAAGGAATGAAAATTTAAAAAACGTTCCTGCTATTATTCTGCTTCTATCAGCTGACTAAAAAAATGGGAGCATCAGACTTCTCCCAACACAGAAGACATTGTGAGGCCACAAGGCTTAACAAAGGTACCTGTTTTTCTCTGAATATTGTGAACAGCATTGGCTATGGCTTAGCACCGCATCTTATTTCAGGATCTTACTTACCAGTCTCTGGTAAAAACACCCCTATCACTGGAAATGAAACCCAGCATTCAGGATCAGCATAAAGTCCCCTCCCACCCCTTTCATCACCAACGTATCTGCTCAGCATCAAATTAGAATTAAATTTCTGGACAGATATTTTGCTCTGCCTCTGGAAAGAGCTGGATTTCAGAGGACAGGCAAATCCTCAGGGGCACAATTTGATCCACATGCCATTCCTCACAGCAGGAATGAAATAGTAGATACCATTTTCTGTTTCTCTTCCCCCAAGCTTTACGGTCAAGGTAAGGTAAAGTATTTCACCTAAACATAATCATGTATGTAGGAGTGCCTCCTAAGGCTAAAATAAATGCACATGCAGTCTGTAATGCTAAAAAATAGGGAAAGGCTTTGGTACAGCTTTCTCTTTGGCATTGTCCCAAAACTGCAGATGAATTGCCAGACCCGAGACTTTGTCCTTCCACACAGCTGCAATTGTGAAACACCTGAAAGGAGAAGATTAGAAGAAGAATTTATTTATTCAGAATTCAGTGGCACTAAACAGCTATTTCAGCAGCTAGATTTTTCACTCCTCATACGAGCCATGCTGTTGTTGATGCTGAAAAAACGTCTGTAATCATCTCTGCAGACTGATGGCCAGGTTCATTGATATGCTCCAGCCTCTCTGAGCTGCTCCAGAGACACAAAGCCATGCCATTGCTAGAACAGAAGGTGCTCTGTGTGTGTTTAAAATGGGTCAAAGCTAACAAAATCAGATGTGAACTGCTATCCAGTCATTCTGCTCAGGTATCCCATGAAGAAGATGAGTAACAACAAAAAAAATAGAGGTGTGGACCCAAATATGCAATCATGCATATCTATCATTATATGCTTAAAGACCATTTGGTGCTGGATTGAGAGTGGGCTTTGAAGTTAGCAAGAGACATGGGTCTGAAGGCAAATGTTCCTGAAGTGAAGCTTGATGGCATGTATAAATACAAGCCTGATAATGCTGCTTGTCTTTTTCAGTACTGTTACATGAAGACAATTCTGCTTCTGCCAGAAGATAGAACCATTTGCACACCCTTCTGCAAACACAGTGTTTTTAATGGTCTTGCTCAGGTAGGATTATCTGAAGTCCTGGAAATGGCTTTTCTGCTGATAAAAATGTCTTCCCTATATCTAGTCCAAAGCTACCCTCTTTTAAGTTAAAACCATTGCTCCTTGTCCTATTGCACAGTCATCTACCCCTCTGGATATTTACCATGTTCCTTCCTGTGCCAGATGATGATTTACATCCTGCAAAGCAGGCTGTCATGTATGTGATCCCATTATCCCCACAGACAGGGTCCCACTGATCCACCTTGCAGCTGCACTCAGCATTGCAACTGGCCATGTAGATCTGCTTGCTAGAGGAAAGGTGCTTCGTTCTGGAGAACAACAGAAAGAAATTCAGGAATTATTAATAGGAATTATATAGTTTAAAAAAAATATTAGGGAGTAGGCAGGAAAAACATGGAGAAAATGAAGCAATCAAAATGGACAGATATCTGCTACCACCCAAGGCACTGTGAAGTTGTCATATGGACACGAAGGTAATTTCAGCTAAAACAAAGTTCTCTTGGGATTTTTCATCAAGCATTAGTGTTTTTATGGATTGTTACTGAAAAGGCATGGAACTGAAAAAGCTGGGTGGGGATATCTGGCATTACTTTTGCATTTGAAATCTCACCCCAAGAAAAAGAAAATCATACCTAGAATTTCTTATCACAGAGATATGGCCTAAGAAAAGACTGTACTTTTCCTCAGCAGTAGGATACCATACCATATCCGGTGATAGAGGTAGGGATGTAAAACTACAAAAAACCAAAACAGCAAGATGGACTTGACATTTTTTTCCCTGGATCCAGGTCACTGTATCAGGGCACTCTGAGCACATGTTAGCAGTGCTCAGTTTCCAGACACTGTTAGGAGGCCACCAGCTATAAACCATCCTTGCTGTGAAGTCAATCACAATGTAAGGTAAAAATGTTCAAAATCTGCCTTTTCTTCCTCCTTCTTCCTTCCTCCAACCAAAAGCACACATTAAGTGGGCTACGCTTCCCCTAAGTCTCTTAGAAGGGAAGATAACTGAGGGATTTAGCCCTCATTACACTGTTGCTTGTCTTCAAAATAGAAATTGTTAAATAGGTAAAACATGAAATGAGTCACTAGACCAGGAACGAGCATGTGCTAAAGTCTCCAGACTCAGTTTTCCTGGAGAAACTGTAATTCAGTATATGCTCTCTTGTTGTTTATGCTTATTTTTAATTCACTCTGCAGTATCAGATGTTGCACTCCAGATAACCAGTTACCTCCACTGCACAAAACTCTGACATATTTTTATGTCAAAAGCTAAGCTCAAAGTTGAACTGGACATCAGGTTCACCAAGATAACTTAGATATTTCCCCAAGCATAGGCTTCGTTTCAAAAAACACAGGGTTGAGTTTCCGTCTGAACTGAAAATGTAGCAAGTCCTGCTGGATTCAGTTTAATCCTTTAAAACCCCTTGAAATTTGGACCAGACTGAGCTAAATTTAAACAGTAGGCAATTGTGGCAGGCTGCTAGAGTCTGGAAAATGTTCTCAAGGAAGCATGACCCATGGTCCTGGTAAGGGAGGGGGAACCTCTGTTCGCAGCACACAATCCATGACCACTTTCCACCTCCCAGATGAGAAGTGGGTCAGAGGCAACTCCAGGCAGCACAGGAGGCTGGCAATCCCCCATGTGGGTTCGTAACTACTGATCTAGTGATGGTCCCTTCTGGAGGCAGTGCCTATGGGGAAGCCATTTTCAACACTTCTTTTGCATCCCACTCCCTACACAACAGAAGAAGGCTACCTTTAAATTAAAGCTTTGAAACAGAATATAGAAATTTAGTTTGCCTGTAATAAGTGTCACGTTTTTTAGCAATTTGCCAGAATATATATTGTCAGTAACAGAGAATTTAGGAAAAAGAAATAGAGAATTTAGAAAAAAATAAATGTCCAGTTTAAACAAAATTAAAAAAATAAAATTGGTATATTTTCCCATCCCCAGCATTAGGTATGATTTCACACCGACAAGTCTGTCTTAAAACCTAGGATTTTCTTCTGTGCATCACTCCTAAAGAAGCAGCTGTGACAAACGACACAACCACCCCAAACCTGAGGGGACACAAACCCAGAGTAGGGTGCTGTCAGACCAGCCACCTGGAGCACCTCACAGCTGCACGTGAAGTACAGGAGGTTTAGCAAATATGCCACTATAAAGGTGATGCATGCAAACTTGGCCATTTCAGTTATGTGAAGCTTGAATTTCTTGATCAGGAAGCCTCCTAGAAACATCCCCAAGATTGTGATGGGTAAAAGTATCACACCTGCAAATAGAAGGTAAGAAAAATGTTAGCTGCTCTCACTTGCATTGACCCTTTTAGAATAAATATCTGGTCCTAGTATTTTCAAAATATCAGATACCTATTTTTGGGCTGATTCTTTGAGGTTCTGAGTTTCATATTACCTTCCACTAATTTCACTTCCCCATTTTCTTTTTCAAATCATATTATGACTAAAAAGTCCAATTCCTCAATATTTCCTGCATTTTTACTATATTGTTGTTTGTATGTATATATAATAAAACCTATACAGGTGCCTGTTAGAAACTGGAGTAAATGATAATGTCTTAGCTCATAGACACTTCACATTAAATAAAACATAAAACTTTATGAAAGCTACAAAAACATCTCCAAAATGGAATATAGAAGGAAGCTGCATCTGGTTCTTCACTGGATTCCATTTTGATCTGAGAATGAATAATGAGATGATTTGCATTTAGATTTAATCTGTTCAGTATTTCACAAACACCAGCCCATACATTTACTTGCTGAACAGAGAGGTTTTACAAAGTGTTATTGGGATGGGTTTGCCTTTCTCTGGCTTTTCAGTAGGTTGGTTTTCTTGGTCGTTTCTGTAAAATTTTCTCTGCATTCAGAAAAAAGAGGGAAAAGAAAGTTCTTCCCACGTTTGCACCTGACCAAGGCATTGTGTCTTCAGATTAAAGTAATGCAATACCAGTTCTGCAATGACCTCACATAGCCTGGTTTTCCTGCCAGATTATAAGACAATATTAATTACCGTAAGATTAATATAATTTCAACATTCTTCTTTTTGCAGAACACTACAAAGAACTTATTTTTGAAGGAACTGGTAAACAGAAAAAGAGCTTTGAAATTAATGAAGTGACTCAAAATTTTACATTTTGGTTCCTTATTGCTTATAAAATTTGCATTTGTAATCAAAATGAAAGAATATTTATACCAATATGTTATTCTGAAAAGAAAAAAAAATCACACATTTCATTAAACATTTAAATTTTTTTTTCTATTAGTTTTTACTTAGCTGCAGCTCATGTGTGGCTTTTACTTGTGGAAACAGACACATAACCCAAATCTCACTATGAAAAACTCCCACCCAGCTTTAATAATCCTCTAGCTCACTGAATTAGGAGCACTAGGAAAATTAACACTAAAATTAACAACCATTTTCAAAATATAGTAAGAAAATTAAGAAACCACTACATGCTTTCTTTTTAACCAAAAAAAAAAAAAAAGTTCACAGAAGCTCCTTCTGAAAAGGAAGGCAAAATAACAAATAAAAGCTTCCTTTTTGATACTGGAATTTGAAAAGTATTCAGGTACCTACCAATTAGAAAGATGGCTTTTGCCACTGACACATTAAATTGCTGCTCCATAAACTTTGTCTCATAGGTTATCATCCCAACAAGAGAATTGTACTGCAGAATAGTGAGGAAGATGAACACCACGAAAATTGAATTTCCAAACAGCTTCCTGAGTGCTGGCAAGAAATCTGCAATGGAGAGGTATATGCTGTACACCCTGCTAAACACAGAGAAGAGTTGTTTTGGCATCCTTTAGATAGTAAAATTAACTTCGATGTAATGACTGGCTGCGTTGCAGGTTATAATTCTGTGCCTATCAAAACACAGGCTTGCTTCAAGTGAGAGGTTTCCTCATTGCCAACACGTGCCTTACAGGACAAGCAAGGCTAAATGGCAACAGTGGGTGCTGAGATGGGGATCAGGGATCCCAGATTACCTTGTTAGGGCACAGGGCTCCTCTCCAGCACTGCTCAGGCTTGCAACACACCTTCTCAATGTGTGTACAGAGCATCTAGACCCTCTACCAAGTGTAAAATCTGGTTCCTAGAGCAGGAGCCTTCACCAACCACACAAGAACCCCACATGAGGGTGATACTTAGAGAACAGAAGCACCTGGCCCAGAAAAAGGCTGGAATAATTTTTGGGATCCTTGGTTAGAATATTGAAGTCCATTAAAATAAAGTGGACATAAACACCTGCATTTAGACTGTAGTCTGGCTCTTGGCACAGCTGCCTAAAAGGTGAGAGTTCAAAACACATCTGCTGCAGGGGTGTACATACATACAAACAAAACCTTCGGTCTAATAATAAAAATATAAAAATAAAAGCAATGGCTGGTTAGATGTGGTATTGTCTATATGAAATTAATTCAGCATCCCTGAGCTCATACACAAATGCAGTGGAGTCCCTCCAACATCTAATATAGTCATAATGAGCTCCATATTTCCTTCCCAAACATTTGCCTCCGTGAAACAGTAGCCTGCCAGCTATGGATTGGTCATTAATGAGGGATGGGAGGTTTCCCCACTCTCTCTTCACAGTCATAGGATCATAGCTGTAATACATCATCTCACAACTATGAACTGAGGATCTCTGGTGCTCAGAGGAACAGTACGAGTTTTTTCCAGCTGTCTGACATTGGAAGAGGACTGAAACTCACCCTTAGCATGTAATTATAATAGCACAAATTAAAGATGTTTTTGTCCATCATTTGCACTGCAGAAACAGGCATTTTGCTTAAGGTTATGTGCGTCCATGCTCAGCTCAGAATGAATCCATGAGACAGAATTCATATGCAAATATTTGGGCAATAATTTTCACCTTTTACTGCCTTTGAGAACTTTAACTGTGGCTGAGCTGGGGGGTCTATTTTACAGTGATCTCCTTGAACAGACAAGTGACTAATCTTCACGTTTTCATTCTCTCCTTCCTTTGGTAAGGAATAGGGCAAAAACCAGAAAGGCAATGAAGCAATGAAGTTGACTGCTCCACAGATAAGCAATCCAAGCCACCAGGCACCAACCCAACGGGTATCCTTAGGATTTATGCTGATGGCATCTATAAAACACAGAAAGACAAGAAAATAGGTTAAATATTAAATAGAGCAATTGTGACAGATTACTATACCTTACTGTATATCCTCATATATATTACTAAAAAAACAGAACAGAGATGATCTATGTTCCATATTAAGAATTGAAATGCAGCTTGTTTCAGATCATAGAATCATAGAATAGTTTTGGTTGGAAGGGACCTTTAAGATCATCTCACTCCAATACCCCTGCCGTGGGCAGGTGTTGCGGTGACCCAGCCCCCTTTGGGGCTGAGTGACATCCAGTGGGTGGATTTCCCTGCCCAGGACAGTGGCTCTGAGGGAGGATCTGAGGGTGGGATGGAAGCCTAAGTCCACACCGCACTGGGTGTCTCCTTTGGCAGCATCTCCTCCTCCCGTTCTAGATGTTTCTTTGATGTTTAGCTGTTCATTGGTTTAGAGGTTCATGTCTATTCAATAGTCTCGTTGCTTATGCAATTATGTTCTGGAAAGTTCTGTTCAGTTACGCTTATCATTGGTTGATTTGAATAAGTTCCTCCCTCAATCCCCTTCCATTGGTTTCATGTCACCCCTTGTCATTCTCCTATTGGTCTGTCCCTTTGTTCCTCCCCGTTTCCACCCCCTGTATAAAAACGGATGTAACGGAAATCCAGGGTGTCTTTTGGTTGTGCCCCTTCCGGATCTGCATTGCTCTCGTCCCCTTGGGGCAGAGAATACAGCTGGGAACTGAGACACCAAGAGATCCCTCGCTGGTTCTTTACTCTCGTCGGTTGCTGAGCACCACCCGACAGCAGCCTGCTCCGTGGGGAGCTGCAGGCACACAGCTCCAGGGGGAGCTGGCTGAGCCCTGGACTGCCTTGCTGCTGGGGCAACGAAGCTAGTTGCCTGCCAGGCCTCCAGGCAGCCAAGTGGTCAGTGCAACAGGCAGGGACATCTTCCACCAGACCAGGTTGCTCAGAGCCCCATCCAACCTGGCCTTGAACACTGCCAGGGATGGGGCGGCCACAGCTTCCCTGGGTAAGTTGTGAATGACCCGTCCCTGGAAGTGAATCAGTCCTATCAGATAAAAATATATGTGTCCATTTAGGCCCATGGTGGCATTTCCTTGCCACAATCTTCCAATACTCTCTGAGGGAATGAGTGACAGCAAAAGGACCCGGTACCAGCAAAAAACCCCTTCCCTTTCTCAATTTCCCATAGTCCCCTCCTTCTCCATCCCCAAACTCTACAGTTTTTCCCCAAATTTCCTCAAATTTTCCCTTGGATTAGAGACTTTTAAGTGATTTGAACGACGAAATGAGTTTTGAGATGAATCTTTGCTGCATGCTTTTTACAAGAACACAGTTTTTGCTAAGTGTTGAAAGTGTCCATGAGCCTTTCACTGTTCCCTCAACATGGGGATGGGCCTTTTATTCAATCATTTGTTCTCAGCTGCACAGCAAGGGTGTAACGTGCGTGCGTGCAAGCATAAAAGAGGTGCAGTGGGGGTAGGGATCTTTTACAAGGGTTGTTCCGGCCACACTACAACACATGATTTTAAAATGTCAATTTTTGGGCAGGAAAAATTCTCTAGAGAGCCCCCATTTTTGGGGCAGTGAACTGGGAACGTGCTTCTGGGCATGGAGGTTCCTACACCCAGACACCTTGTCCCTTACCGGTGTCCATGACGCCAATGTCAACCCATAGACTGGCACAGAACGAACCAAGCAGGAAGCCCAGGGTCGGCCCAAACATGCCCGAGGATCTCACCAGGCCTGGAAGAGAAGGGAGACTGAGCAAAACACTGCATGGACAAGGCAAGCCTTCCTCTCTGAGGGCAAGGACATGAGAGAGGAAGGAGGAGATGGGAGAGGGGCACAGGCCTTTATGGAATATCTCATGGGAGGCTCCTGAGCAGCGAGAATGTAAGGTGTAAGCTGCCCTAACCATAGCTGTGGTATAGATCAGAACAAGGTGGCATGTCCCTAGGAGCAAATGAATAAGCTGTGAAAGCTACCAGAAACCCAGGAAACTACACTGCATTTTGCTGACTGGATGTGTAAATACAGTAGAGTTTGATTTTGGTGACCACTACTAGCAATCAACATAATAAAATAAAATAAAATAAAATAAAATAAAATAAAATAAAATAAAATAAAATAAAATAAAATAAAATAAAATAAAATAAAATAAAATAAAATAAAATAAAATAATTCAAGCATAGGTTCTCACATTCCCGTGCCATTTGTATTGTTCTGCTGAAGTTTAGTTGTGAGGAGGTAGCAGGATCAAAATACAGCTCAGTAATTTGGATTTGTGAACTCTAGCATGGAACTGACACCTTGAAGCTGGAGAAGGCTTCATTTTATTAGAAAAGAAGGAATTCTTTACCAAATGCCTGTAAGTTCTTGCCCACATCCAGCACTATGCTCTGTAAATCCTATTGTGTTCTTCTACTGCAGAGATTTTCCTCCTGAGAGAGAGTTGTTTTTGCAAACTCTCTTCTGAATATAGTGATTGCTCAGCTTATTACCCAGAACTTCTGTAATAAATCGTTACATCTTAACAAATATGCTAAATTTTCTGTTCCTTCCTATTGCAACTCTGGTATTATTGCTATCACCACAAGTCTACCAAAGTGATTTTAATTCCTTCCATTAAGAAAATGCTGTCTCTGCCTCAAAATAACTTAGGCTCTTGCTCAACAAAGTATCAAAGGACAAAAGAAAAAGGAGAGACAGGAAGCTGAGACTTCTTTTTCAGGGTCAAATAATGAGATTAATGCTCAGAATTCATCAGCAAGGCTTGACTGACTTTTTTTATTATAGGAAAATTTTTTTTTGTATGTTTGTATTTTACAAAAACACTGATTATAAATTGATTTAGACAGATGATAAAAAATTAGATATAGAAAAGAATTTAAGTTAGTCAAGAAAAGAAATTTCTGCTCTATGGAAAAGACTGTTTCAACATTCACTTTTTTTGCCAAGTGGTTCAGTCCACCAAAATAGAATAAGTGACTGAAAACTGCTATTCTGAATGTAAAAGTGAAATATTTTAATACACTGTGAATTAAATACTTTATTTCTTTTGCATAACCCAATTTTCATTGTGGCTGACTCCATGCTATTCTTCATATTTACTTTATATTTTTAATCTCACTTGCCCAGTAGTCCCAAACTGTCTCACTCTCTCCCAGATTAGATTCTGACAAGAAAAAAATTCAGCCAAACTTTTTAAAATACCTTTAATCCGAAGCTCAGAGGCGATTACAAATATTTTGGATAACTGCTGAGTGCCACACTTGTTTTTGACAGCTACCTCCACAATACTTCCATTTTCTTCAACCTGAAGATTTCCTCATTCCCAAATGAAGACATTTACTATGGCCTTACCCTGTAGTATTACCTACTGAGCTCTTCCTGTCTCCTACTATCTTTCTGACCATCTCAGTTTCACCAAATTTACTTCAGGCCACAGTTCTTGAGCTCCCTCAGCCACAAAAACACCCCATGCTATTAAATCAGTTTGCCAACAAATTAATTAGCTTGGGTGTAAGTCTCTCTGTCTTGGGCAATAGGTTACGTGCTGTCAAAACAAGAACAAAATCCCAAGTAGAAAGGATTTGTTACAACATCCTGGCAAGGTGTTGGTTTTCCTTCAGTAAACAATGACTTCAAAAAGCTTTCAACTGAAGTTGAACTGCTGCATGTAAAATTCAAAAAGTCAGGTAAAAGCTCCTGAAACACATTTACATTACTGTAATTACTTGTGACGACAGCACAGATCCTCACATTAAGGATCATTCCCTTATCTGTGAAATAGTGATTAGGAAGAATTTGGTCCTCTAAAGCTGTGGTACTGAAGATGATATGCCAGATAAGACAGATGTGACTTTGCACTTTGGGGAAATGAGCATTTGATTATGCTTCTCTTCATCACAGAAGCTACTCAGGGAAAGCAAAAAGATCATCCTGGAACGATCCCTAGAAAATAAATATGAGATGTCCTTTGCACTGTTAGGGGTCTTTTTTTTTTTGTCTCTGTACAACTCAAAATTATCCAGATAGATTTTTTTGGTGAGTATTTGCTTGACTATAGAAATGTTAAAGAACAGAATGTTTAGCATAAAAATCATTCATTTGTACCTTACCTATGTAAAATGCTGAGTTTTCTTCTTTAGAAAAATCATCAATATATGAAACTCCCAGTGGCATAATTGGTGCTTCCCCAATTCCACGTAAAAGGTTCCCCACCAACACAAAGAGCCACAGATAGGAATTTGTTGTTTTTTCACATCCTGCAGGCCATAAACATTTATATTTCTGTGAACATAATTCTGACAATACTTTACCGCAACAGTAAAATAACATAAAATACGGGTTTTAACAATCATTACAGGGTAGGTTTGTATATATCATGGTTTCTAGCCAGGGTTTTACTGCTTTCCAGTAAAAAAGGGACAATGGGGACAAGCAGAAGAAGGGAATCCAGCATCAGAGCTTTATCTTACCAACATTTATCATTGTGCTGGGTGTTTCTGTAGCATCTGTGACTGGAAGGCCCTCAGATGACCCTGGGGAGCAAGCTGACACACTGGTGGAGTTGTCCACACTAACAGTTATCCTTTCATAATTGTAACTGGAAAACAACTGTGTGAAATACAACTGACACATGAAGGACTTTGCTTTGCAGGAAGAGTGTCTGAGCCTTGTGTTCACATATGTTCATTCCCGTTTCATACACATAAAGTGGAGGGGAGGCCCGTTTCCAGTGATTTGCTTAAAAAAAATAGGTATCTTCATACCATTTTCAAGTGCTCTGAAGATTCTAACCCCAATATTTTCCTGAGCTAAAGAGCAACAAAGCTGCTTCCAGAGATCATTCTTTACACTGCAGGACAGAGGCAGATTTCATCCACATCTGTCTACACACAACAGGGCTGATGTTTTTCCATAATGGTACCTCTGTCTTACCTTTGTGGCAGATGCAAGGATGCCAAAGGATTGGAAATGATATGACCTGCTTCTGACAATTATGTGTTATAGCTCAAATGTGAATGGGATATTTAGATATTTAATTCTCCCCAAGTTTAGATAAAAATCTTCAGCATTTTAAAGAGCTTATCATGAGTAGCCACCATGGAGAAAGAAACCTTTCCCATCAAGATCTAATTACATTTCATTTAAATATAAAAAAGAGAACACAGTTTAAAAAATATACATATCTATGTATATATACCCATCCCAGGTGAAAAATTTAACCTACTTTATCCTTAGTTATGTATAAGTTCTGTAGAAACCTGAGGTTTCTCTCTTGCTTACCTGTAGCAAGAGGTAAGATTTCAGAGAGGAAATCAGAAAGCCAATATTAAAAAATCCACCCATTTTCCTTTTGGAATAGCTGGAAGAAACTACTACTGTCAAGCTTTTAACTCAGATGTATGCTTTAAAAAACACTTCATATGATCAAGTTCAATTAGTGCATAATGTGAAAACTCTCCATATTTACCGTCCCATTAGGAACTGAGGCATCACTGACAAAAAAGCTCCTACAGCCATGATGAGACACCCAACAGCAATTATTTTTGGCCGATGAACTCTTGGTCCAAGGTAGCTCACCAACACCATCACCATTAAGTTACCTGCATCAACAGGAAAGAGAATCAGTACAAAAAATAGATTTATTTTGGGGGTGAAAATGTACTAAGAAGCACTTGTCCACTTTCAAAGAAAGTACGTATACCTATCTCAAAGCTGCCATCAATAATGCCAAAAATCGATGATGAGATTTCAAATCTCCTTTCAATTTGACTGGACATGCTCTTCATGTAGCTTCCAGAAAATCCTTTGGCAAAAAAGGAAAAAGCTAGAGCTCCAAGAAATATCTGAAGAGAGAAAATAATTGAGTTTGCAAAGTAACAATTTTTGCTTTATGGCTGGATGCCTGAGCAACCCACTCCAGAAGCACAAAAATCATATGCTTTGCTTTCTAATTCTCTGTGAGGAGAATCTTCCTATCGTTATAATTAAAACAGATTTTACTTTCTTTTTCAGGCTGGCCTCCAAAGACTCTGCTACTGCAAGGAAAAGGAAAATTGACATTGACAGTATACACCTTCTAACTTTCTAGCACATATTGGTTTAGCTGTTTCCTTCCTTAAGAAAAACTTGTAGCATAACGTTCATTTCTGGTACTTATTATCACAGTATATCCTATTAGCTCTCCTTCTCCTGTTCTAAAATACATGAATAAAAAGATATATCTGCAACTACCACTGTGACTATAGCACACCTCTAAATGGATTGTTAGTAAAATATGGCCTCATTTTTTAACTTCTGAGCGCATTTATTGACTTCCGTGTGCTTGGCATCACAACCATAGAGTCAGAATGGTTTGGGTTGAAAGGAACTTTAAAGATCATCTTATTCCAACCCCCTGCCACGGGCAGGGACACCTTCCACTAGACCAGGTTTCTCAGAGCTCCATCCAGCCTGTCCTTGAACACTTCCAGGGATGGGGCAGCCACAGCTTCTCTGGGCAGCCTGTGCCAGGGCGTCACCACCCTCACAGGGAAGAATTTCTTCCTCACATCTAATCTAAACCCACTCTCTGTCAGTTTGAAGCCATTCCCCCTTGTCCTGTCACTCCAGGCCCTTGGAAATACTTTCTCTCCGTCTTTCTTGTTGGCTCCTTCAGGTGCTGGAAGGCTTCAATGAGGTCACCCAAAAGCCTTCCCTTCTCCAGGCTGAACAATCCCAATTCTCTCAACCTTTCCTCATAGCAGAGCTGCTTCATCCCCCTGACCATCTTGGTGGCCTCATCTGGACTCACTCCAGCAGCTCCATGTCCTTCCTGTGCTGGACCCCAGAGCTGGATGGAGCATTGCAGGTGGAGTCTCAGCAGAGCAGGGCAGAGAGGCAGAATCCCCTCCCTCCCCTGCTGCCCAAATCCCTTCCATCCCCCTATGGATGCAGCCCAGATCATTGTTTCCAACACATATAGTGTCAAACAATGCCATACATAACTAGCTGAATTTTGATAGGACTTCAAATGGCAATTCAGTGGTCCAGAGAAAATATGTGATGAGGGCTCTTCCATACCTTTAGCTTTGAACAATTATGGCACACAGTCCTGGCAGGAACTGCACTGCCATCACTGTCCTGGAACAGTGATTTTTCTTTAAGCTGGGCAGCAGTGATTGGTCTGTCCATGGTTTTCCTTCTCCAGGTCTGATATGTAGGTCTTCCTGTTTGAAAAATATTGCTATGTTTAACTATTATTTGCATAAGAATTGGATGTTCCAATGTTTTTCAGACATACTCAGTGGCGAGACCCTACTTGAGATATCTGCACATTGACATCTTTCCTCAGGAAAGACATTAAAGAGTGTTCAAAGTAACTACTGTAACTAGTTAAGGACTAGTGCACCTGATTTGTGACACCTGCTTTCTAAAAGACTCCAGGACTTTCTTGGATAGATGGAAAAGTTATTGGTAACTTTCTGACAGTTCTTAGAAATCTTTGTGGAAAAGGAAAGTCCCCAGGCAGCTGGAGGTTAGGAGAGCTTGTCAGAAAAACATCTTTACCACACTTGAACCAATTGTTTCTGACATATCCATTTTTGATCACTGTTCCAGACTAAATGGACCTTTGTTGTGATCCAGTAGGCTTCTGCTATTATATTTCTGAGGATTTGCTTAGTGAACACTACCATTCTGTCAGCATTTGGATGAGTAACATTATGAATTGGATAAATGTTTGTAGAATCAGACCTCAAATGATGACAGAGGAGAAATTAGGGTAAGAATATGATAGGTAAAGATATATTAAGGGAAAAGAGAGCACTGATTAAAAGAAACAAATAATGACTCTCTGTAAGTCTGCAAGCCTTCACAAGTTCCCTGCAGGACAGATGATAAATGTAGGTATTTTAGAAAGACTGATAAAGTTTTTAGTCTAAAAGTTGGTTCTGATTTAGGATTCATCTTACCTATGTTGGCTGCTGCAGATTGAGCTGATCAGGGGAAAACAGAGACAGACCTCTGGAATGATAATAAGTAAAAAAAAGCTGTTGCCAAGTTTGTCTGTTGGAAAACTGTTGCAATAGTACCAAAGTCAACTAGTTAGCTTTGATATACATTAGCACATATATTAAAGGAGTATAGAGGAACATACGTCAAGAAATTGGCCTGTAACATTTTCCCCTCAAGACACTGGAATCTTAAATATGCCATGCTGTTTAAGTCATATGGGAACTTTCAAGGTTTCCCTCCTGCAGGCCCCTGAGGCCAACTGGCCCATCAGTGCTGTGGGAGATTTTTGACACCAGGGTTGTGGGGATGTGGCAGGGTCCCAGGCTAACCCACAAACATCACTTGGTTCCTCTGAAGAGTTTGGTTCTCCCAAGCAAGATGCCCAGGATTACCTGGATTCCCTGAGAAATGTCCACCTATGCCAGAAAGGACATCACTCTTAGAAACCCAGCAGTCCCCTAAAACTTACTCCTAACGACTGAAAATAGGCACTAATGTCTCATAAAGAGATATAAAGCCTCATAAGAACTCTAACTTGAATTTTGTAGATTTTAGTTCCAAATCCTGCTCCAGTAGGAGGGGACTATGAAAAGCAAACACGTGTATTTCAGACTAAGCCACGTATGAAATTTCTAAAGGGACCTAACCTTCCTTAGGCCATGTTCAGCAGCTCCTAAATCAAAAAAAACATTTTAAAAGTAAGCTATAGGTAATTAAAGTATGGCGAAGTCAGACTTACCCCGATCTTTACAGGATAGGAACTGAAAGACAGGGTTCTCTAAAGCAAATACATTCTTTATTGATTTGTATTTTGCTGATGATTAACTCTGTGAAACATCTGACTCTTAAATAAACAGTATCTAAATCAGTGACATGGTTTTCTTTCCAATATATTAAGTTTTAATTATAAAATTTTATTTATGGTGCCAGACTAATAACCCACCTGAAACTCATAGAAAATGTTAAACTGTAGAACCACTTCTCTTACACCAAATTGAGCAATCACGTTTTCCATAACCACTCTATGAGAATCTGAACTTTGGCAAACCAGTGAATCATTGACACCAGTGGCATTTAAAATTAAATTAAGCAAGAAAAAATAATAAAATATTTAATTTATTAAGTAGGGGTAATGGATAGTTTTTCTACAGAGGGATAAAATACCCTGCTCCCAACAGTGCTTATCCTTTAAAAAAAAATACTGAATTTGCAGAATTGTACCTTTGCACTTTACATGAAGTCTTTCAAGTTTAGTGACAAAGAGATGTGCAGAAAGGCTGCACTGGCACCTCACAACTAAAGAAACAAACCGACTTACTAACAAATGGAAAGAAGCAGGGAGGGAGGGTGCGGAGAGACAGCGAGAGGCAGAGAGAGCACTTACTTTGTGTCAGAGCGGTGTCAGGCTGTTTCTTTCCTGTGCCCGAGGGCTTCAGGCTTGGAGCCAGTGCAACGTCACAGCCGAAGTGCTGCCTGCTCCGAGAAGTGGAGCACTTCACCACATGTTTTTTAAACCTTGGATTTCCTTCTTATGGTGATTGCAAAACTTTCCCACAATCACCGATACAAAAGCTGTGCAGAAGAAGGCAGGTTTCTTGTGCTGTCACTGCTTTGGCAGCCTACCTGCCAGTGGTGCCAGCCTCTCCCGGGTGGAACAACTTGTTTTCTTCACTCTTTCTTTTTTTTTTTTTTTTTTTCTCCTTAAGTCTAAACATTGCAGCTGCATGAAGCACCTCTCAAAGGGAACTCCCTGCCACCCACCCAACAACCATGGAGTGGGCTCAGCTCAGGCATAAGAGCCCTGAGAGCACAGGCTCAGCTTTTCCAAGGATCTACAGCCTCCTAGCTTTCACTTGGTGCCCTGGAGGAGGGTCAGCAGAGACACAAAGGGATGGCTTAGCTCCTGAAAGGGCATGAACTAAGTTTTGAGATCTGCCAGCTTTTGGTATGAGCCCTCTGTGTCACAACGCCAGTGCAGAGGTCTGCATGAAAAGCTGTGATTATCTTCTTGTCCATAAGAGTATATTAAGAGATTTGATACAGGCTAAATTAACTTAATTAAATACATGGAATTATAACATTTAGTCAAAACTAAAAAAGAACTATGAAAGCCAAAAGAAATTATAAACTTGCTAAGTACATAAATATGCAAGCTCTCATTGTCCCCTGAAGCTTGCAGTTTAACTGCAGACAATCATTTTATCTGCCATATTTGCACTTTTTATTGGATTTTCCTTGATAGAATTTTACACATTTTACTGTGATCATTATATATTTATTGAGTTATTATGGGTCTTAATTTAAAGTTTCAATTTTTCTGTTTTACCAGCAGGACTATATGCTGTCTATACGAGGTACTCAGTGAGCAAATCAAAACAAAGTTTATTTCTACTATTCAGTAAGAATATTTGCAACAGAAAAAAATTTAATAATTTTAATGGTAATCTTAATGCAGTGTTCCTGCATTACTCTTTAAATGCTGACTTCTTTTTTAATTAATTTTGTTTTAATGCAAGGGAACAATACACATGTTGAAACTCACTTTCTCTCAGAAGAGTTCAGAATATGGGAAATCCATCAAACCTATTCTTCAGAAAAATTGATTCTTATTTGCATACTTTTACTTAGGTGAAGAACAGTTATCTTTGCCTAGTTCTTAATGCCTTGATTATTTTAATTATTTTTAAAATCTTTTAAAAGCTTAGATTTATTTACCAGAATATCATTAGAATGAAGCAGATTTTCCATCACCTGACAATGTCAAATTTACATGTACTGCAACCTGTATTTGGACTGCTTTTAACTATTACAATATTGCAAAGTTAAAAGGAAAAAAATGTATGAATATTAGCAATGGGTTCACTATTTATTCTTGCTGTCAGTCTGCAACCAGGTGGAAAAACTGAAGTCTGTTGAATGGTCACTGCAAGCCCATTGTCTGTCAGGAGAGCAGGCTCTTAAACACAGGTCCCAAGATGAGACACCCACAAGAAATGTATTTTAAAGTTGAATACAGAAGTTTATCTATAGAGGACATGACACTTCTCGTGATCCTTGCACACAGATGGTAATATCCACTTACAAGGCAGCACCACATGGATTCAGCGCAGCCACTTCCAGATGAGCCACTCAATCAGGTTCGCCTTATTGTCGGAGGAAGCAAAAGTATTTCCAAAGGGGTTCTTTGTTCTATTCTAGATACTTACTTTAGGTAGGAAATGGAATTAACAGCAGATATGGTTGTGAAAAGCTAGAAAGATCAGCTGTTAACAACAGAAAGTCAGGACAGACGAACCCCACCATAAAAAACTTCAGCGCTCCCTTAAAAACAGTCTTCTGTAGCTTTTTCAAACTGAGCTCCAGTGCCTGTGACAGCATCTGCCATCATGCCTTGTCCAAATCAGTTGTGATATGGCAGCTGCTGGCAGGTGAGCAAGAGGGCCCTTGCTATGGAAGGGCAGTCCTGGAGAGGTGAGGCACATCTGCCAGAGCCTGGCCAGCCCTCTGGCACACGCTGGCAGAGCGCAGCACCAGCAGCACACAGCAGAGCCTCTCCACAAGCCACACTGTGGGCTCTTGTGTCAGCCACCAGCCTGACAACTGGCTGTGCTGGGAACCTGTTCTGCAAGGCCCACGGTAGCACAGAAACTCCAAAACAGGAGAGCAGGTTACCAGTGAGGAGGTGCTCGTTGTTGCTGCTGAAGGGTTGCTGCTTCCAGTGTGACCCAGGGCTGGCTGTGATGGGCTGGCAGTGGTGTGCAGCAGGAGGTGGGCGCAAGAGCCCCTTGCAAACGGCCCCGGGAGCAGCTCCAGTGGGAGGAGCTGCCTCCTCCCAGCCTGGCTGTGCAGCACCACCACCCACGTTCCCAAAGCAGGACGTGGTATCCCTGGGGGGACACGCCTGGCTGGCTGCACAGCAGCCCTCATGTGTGATGAACCGCATCAAAAGGGTGCAAGATGCTCCGCGGCCGGGGACACGTAAGGACACTCAGAGAGAGAGTGCTCAGCTGTCTCCTTCCTCCAAGAGGTTATTTTGTGTGGCAGTCACTTAAGAAACTGCAGAATTTTTAGCCCTGGCCTCCTTCCACGCTGAGGTGAAGCAGATGGCAGCCTCCACTCAGGAGCTGCCTCTTGTTCATCAGCGGAGAAAGCTCTGCACGAGGGGGACCCGCTTGTCACCGCTTTAGTTCTGCTCAGTTGCACTGATTGAGCTTTCCTGCCAAACAGAGCCCCAGCCTGGAGCAGCACAACCCCAAGTGCCAAGCTGGCAGCCAGGAGATGATGTGGGCTGATGGGGCTGCAAGGGCAAGGCTCAGGGAGCTCAGTCTGCAAGTTGCATCATGAGTTTCCTCAGTCACAGCGGGAGGAGGAACGTGAATTCTGATAGACTACTACTGCTGCTGAAACATTGAAGGACAAGAGGTGCAAAAAGAGGGGAGAAAAACAGTTAATCCTCTGCTTCAATAGCAAAAGGGTTCTTAGAGGTATGATTTCTACATAAGTTGTTCAGTCTTTTTCCTGACACCAGTTTTTCACCTCTGGAGAAGTGCACAGAGGATTTGGGGTTGCTAAGGCAAGCAGTCATTTGATGTTATTTTACTAATTCCAGCTTCTTTAGGTCCCAAAGAAAACTCACAAAAGACAAAGATACAAGGGGCAAAAATAATTTCAAAGTGCTCTTCTTATGAGAATTTTCTCCTGTAAAACTTAATTTGGCAGCTCTTCACAGGCATCACGCAAAATTGGTGCCTTCTAACTCTGCAGTAAGGGAATTTCCTCCCCAAGGATGGGACCCTACTGAGTACTCCTGTGTAAAAACTTCAAACAATATTAGTAGTAAATGAGGAGTGTTATGATCTCTTCAAACTGTAAGACAGTTATTACATGTATGCTTATATGGGAAACAATACTATTAACCTTGGAGAAATAGACATTAAAAATTATTCCAACTCATAACAATTCTTAGTCAGTTTCACCTTTGCATTTAGATGTAATTTGTGCTTGAATTAATTAGGCTTCTGAAAAAGAAAAGGATATCTGAAAAAAATCAAGATTTTGTCAGAATTAATGCAAGATTTCCAGTCTGAATCTCCAGCACATGCTGGAACAATGCTTTAACCTGAATAAAAGAATTATAGTTCAGATGCACCCTAGTCTTACAAATAAAAAGTCACAAGATTTGAACACCCCAAACTGGGGATGCTTTCAAAGCTGAAAAGGAGAAGTTTGCCACTGACAACTTTGGAAAAGGGATGTCCACTTCAATGTATGCCATTGGAAATTGCCTTTCAGAAGTGTCTTATGCACAAGCTGAATTAAACACGAACCTAACAACCTGATGGAGAAATTTAGCTTCTAAAAATCACAGCCCTTTTGTGCCACAGAAAGTTTGTGTCAAAAGAAAGTAAACATGCAAGTCTATAGTGGAATACCACCCAAAGAAAATCGTCTTTAGATATGTTATTATTGATTTTTTTTCTCAGGCCAGGATCTCTTATGACCTCTCTAAGCTCCAGCTCAGAGTGGGACCTGCCCCCACTGCTTGTGCCAGCCCTGTGGGAACGCAGAAGGTGCCTGAGCCAGGGTAAAAGGAGCAGGGAGCTGGCTCACAAAGTGTGGCAGTGCCTTCATGAGCAGAGCAGCAGTGGAGAGAAGCCACTTTCAATCTTATCTCCCTGTAGGTGGCAACAGGAGAAATTCCCTGCTGCGAGAAGAGTGCAAATCCCCTGGATTCCAGTAAATTTGACCAAAGTCATAGGAAGAACTCCTGTGAGCATTATGATGGGCCTACACGGATATGGCTTATCAAAGTGGTGGATGTTTAAGTGCTAGCCAGCATTCAAAAGAACAATAATAACAACTTATTAAATAATTCTCAAAAAGTATTCATTATGTCCTTGGTAGGAAATGTAGAAGGAACATCTCAATACAAATTTGTTTGTATATTTGGATATTATAAACTTACCTTCACTTTTCTTAAATATGAAGAAATCTTGAAGTACTTTTATATGCAAGACTATTATTACTTATGAATCATAGAGCTGTTTTTCTACTAAATGGTGTTTCAAAAGTCATTAAAGAAAACTTAAAACTTTATACTTTCACTTACGAAGAGTTGGACATGGGAAGCTTCAAGAAAAACATTTCCTAAATTATCTCAGATCGGTACTTCCCTTTGCAGTTCCAAAGAAGGCTGCTTTTCTTACAGTCACTTTTTGAAAAAAATATTTTATGTAGAGTTTTGTTTTTCAATAAAACTATGCATTAGAATAGTTTTAACAATGCTTAAGAATTTTTTAAGCATTAGTTTCAGTAATTGGTTTTGAGCAAGCTGGGTTTTTACATGAGAACTATCTAAAGCAAACATATTGTGAACTATCATTAACATTGTTGTGCAGCGTGAACTTAGGCAAACATCCCATGGGAATTTCTTTCTTCTACTGAGGAATGTAAAGATATCACCCTCTATGATCTGGAAGAAAAGTCATAGGTATCACTGAAACAACTAGAGCTTTAATCACTGTTTTGATGTTCCACTCCAGGAAGCAGCATGGTTCTTTTTCACCCATGTTTCTTTGTCACAGAAGTTCTGTAAAGCAAAAACAGGAGTCCCTGAAGCAAGTTTTTGACACTCAGCTACACAGGACCAATGACAACCCAATTTGCAAAAATTAGTTCTTTGCTTTTTGTTTTGTTAATGTCCCAAATTATTGAAAAATCTCAAAGGTAAAAAATTCACACAGTATCAAAATGTTAAAGCAATATACAGTAAGCCATTTTTCAAGGAAGCAAAACAAAATGCCTCCAAGAGGCAGTTTTCAGAGCAATAGGATGTGGAGCATGACACAAATTTCATGCATTCTTGAGACAAATCATAATGTACCTAGTACACACAGGGAATGTACAGCCTTACTTTTGAGACACTGACACTTGTAAATACCTGAAGAATGTAAAAATATCAGAGAGAAAAAATTAATGTTAAATTGGATGGGAAACTCTATATCAAAATTTTAAAAATTAACATAAACAGGGTGCCTGTGACACACTGGGAAAGGTTCCAAGAGAACAAAATTAACAGAGTATAAAACAATCTCCAGAGAAGTAATAGAAGTCATGCCACCTATATTTTAAAATTTGACTTGGCAAACATCAATAAATACGTTCCAAGAAATAATCCTTTACTGGTGGTAAGGAATGTAATTTATTTACTGTACTCAATTTATAAAGTCAAAAGTGTTAAACCAACTCGTTCAGTACAAGAATTAGAGGCCTGGGACACTAAATTGTTGCCATCTGTTCATTACCATCCCTGCCTGCATTCTCCAGCATGAGCACTTTATAAAGGCACAGGAGTTTAAATGCCCTTTGACAGTCCCAGAGCTCCCATCTGCAGCTTGCAGTGCAATTGTTATACCCAAAGCAGATGCACCAGCTGTTTTCTGTCCTGCTGTAGTGTCAGTGCCAGGGATGTCAGCCACAGCACCCTCTGCTTATTGCCCTCCCTTCCCAGTGACCACAGGCAATACCTTTTATCCCAGAGAATTCCCTGCCAGCCCAAAACTCTGGGGAAGCAGTTTTTCTTCGCTGTGCACCAGGGAGTTATCTGGATCCCTTTCCATGCAAACACAAGCTAAATGGATCCTCTTGGTACCTCTTCTCCTACCCGTTTACTTTTTTTAAACTAAAGACATATTCAGACTGACCTGAGTCTTGGTACTCTCTCTTCCTGTCTCTTTATTTAAAACTAATATTGTGAGTTTGTGATTTAAAAATGCAAATTAGCATTGACAGCTCAGCTGTCATTTAGGGCACACAGGCCTTTGAATTTCACGGAGTAATTCCCTATCAGTGATCTCAGCACCTGGAGGATTGAACTGCAGCCCTGTATAGGCTCCTTTCTACTTGGTATTACATACACTGTGAAAAATTCACACATCAGAGAAGTGGTGGGGGGGGATGGTACCAATTACACCACCTGCTCTGAGTGATTGCAATAGCTCACCCTCAGAACCAGAAGGGCTTCTGTGTGGTATGGGTTTCTTTCCTATTTATCAGCCTGCAGTACTGAAGGAAAACAGCTCTCCCACACCTACCACCCTTCATGTCCCCAGGTATTCACTGAAGTTGTAATTCTTTCTTTTAACAATACCACTGTCTGACTCTGTGTGTGTATAATATCAAGTTCATGATGTTCATACAGAAATAAGATTTGGAGAAATACCAGCTCTTCTCTTCTCTACATAGACTTGACAAATTAACACAGGAAAATATTACACTGGATCTCAAGGTCTCTGTGAGGACAGGTTATAGCTGAATCCAGCCTCTGCTGCTCAGGCCTTTCTGACCTGAAAACATAGCATGATAAATTAAGAGAGGAGCTTGGAAACAATGAGTAGTTTTGTCTTTGTTATATTTGAACTTAGAAATAACTTCTCTAGCACCCAAGACAGGGTTTCAGGTGCCAGGCTTCTACAGAAAAGGAATCTAAATGAAAAGGGAAGTCCTTTAGTAGACTGCCTCTGTTAAACTGTAATGCTGGAAAAACAAAGGAGAGCATGAAAAAGCTGTCTATGTCTGAAACAGGTCTGTTTGGGTTTGTGTGCATATATAGATATATATACACACACAGACACACACATAAATCTGAAAGGATATTCCTGCAAAATCCTAGTCATGGAAGTAGAACTCACAAAGTAGCAGCAGCAACATTGCAAATGCTGCTATCCTATTATTCAGATTCACCAGGAAGAACATTCAGAGTTACAATGTGGGGTAGAAAACTACATCACCACCACCACCAAAAGCAAAACAAAACAAAAAAAACCTCAAACAAACAAACAAACAAACCCAATGAGTCTTGTGCCCTCTTGGCATTTTTTTTTAAATTCTGAAAATTTCTGCAGAAACTTAAGCTTGTTTTATATATGATTCTGTCTTTATATCAGAAAGTTTCCTTGAGAAGAAGGAAAAACCATGGTGTACCAGCCAGCATGCAGCTGCCTGCACTCTGGCCATCTGCTTTGAAACAATAGTAACAGCAAAGGTACAGCATGAACTGGCTCTCTGTGTGTCTCATTAACCTCAAATGAGAAGTTTGTTTTTTCAAAGCTGGTTTTGGAACCATTTAAATGATAACCTCACAAAGCCAGGCAGCCTCTCGACCAACACAGGAGGTTGAGGCCTTTTAAAAAGCAAAACCTCTGGAATGAACTATTTCTTTTAAACCACCATTTCCCACCTGTAATGGGGCTTTCAGCCCTTCAGGTAAGGGCCTTCCTTTTGCTCTGCCCAGGCTGTAAGGATCCAGCAAGCTGCCACCCTTGGTCACACACATGAGAAAAAGCCCTGAGCACAGCATGCTTCTATTCCCTGAGCACCTCTGCTGAAAATTCATAGGCACACTTCTGGCCTGGAGCCACCAAATGGTCTCTTCTAGAAGGGAAGTCAGGCATTGCAACACCTAAGATTTCACCTTCCAAAGAGATCCTCCATTTTTTTATCCTGTGATTTTAGTCTGCTGTGATTTAAGAAATGTATGCCCTTGATTCCCTGGACAAAGCAAGAGAGGGGCAATTACCAAGTAATTTTCTACATTCTCAGAGAAAGTCCTAAACAAAGAAAGTTCAAAATCCCAACCATCGTAACTGGGAACACTTCATGCCTTGTTAAGAAAGGAAAAGACTAACAACAATTCTGTGTGAAAAAAAAAGCAGCAGTAGCCCTGGACTTGTTGCTGGATATATCCAGTTTGTATCACGTGACCAGACTTACATAAAGTAAAAAGTGATTTGGCTTCTTTGCATGCCAAATCCCATCCCAGGTATTCTCAGGGTGTTCCTCTCCACAGCCACAGGTTGAATTAGCTCCTGGTACCATGGTTTTCTTGGATGAGAAGAGTCTGTAGGGAAGAGTCAGCTGCTAAAACTCCACTTGAGATAGAAAGGCTGCAAAAACAGCCCACTGTTCACCATAGATGAAATTACAGAAAAAGTAAGTAAAGTTAAGCTGTCAGTAATACTAAAAATTGTAATGCTCATGTGTTCAGAGGCTACACATTAATATATGTCTGTATCACAAACACAACACCAGCATCATATCACAATCAGACTTGACCTCAACCAAATTATAGTGTAAGGATGCAGCTTTGGTCATCACACCTCCCTTCTGTCCACTAATTAAAATCAGCTTGTCAGGTAACATATTTTCCTCTCAAATGAGTAATTTCCTGTCAAGAAAAAAAACAATTATGATCATAGCTTGGGCAATATGCATATCCAGAAATGTTTAATTATGCATCAAGAATAGGTTTCAATTCTTAAAAGTTGGAAGCAGCAGGGCAACAATGAAGTTTATACCAGACACGGGATTTTTTAGGATACAGATAAGACTGTAAAATAATGAAAGACTTGGCAATTAAATAGCTGATGAAAGGAAAATACAGAGAAAATAATGAAAACAAATAAAAAAACACATAGCCTGCTCATGCACAGAGATGTGCATTTTACAAAGCACTGACATATTTCAGTGAGACTGAAGACTTGTTATTTCTTTGAAAATGATGGCTCAACAGCTGATCACAGTCAAAAAAACCCCAATGGAACATCAAGGATCGTTACAAAAGACCTTGAGTACAAAATGCTAGATGAATACATGTCGAAATGCTAGATAAACACTTGTGTGCACTGTTTGTGTATCATTGCCTTTAAAATACCTCCAAGATGGTCACATTGCCTGAAAAACTTCAGGTGTTTGTTTCTCAGTGTTTGAGAGCATCCGTATGCAGGCACCAACACCCAGCCTTCCACTTGGTAGGCTTAAGGATCAAAACTCAGCTCTTGGGCACTCCTTCCTGGGTTGAAACTTCAGTGACAAAGACACGTGGTTGGTTGTACTGTGAAAGCCATCTGCTGGGCTCTCAGAAAATAAACCTGCCACCCATTTTTATAATTTAATATTGGACTTTATGAACTCGGATATTCATATGTTGTTGCTTTATAAACTTTAGAACACTGTTACTTCTACTGCCGTTATTCCCATTTGTGGCTTGTGCTATCCACAGTGCTGACACAGGTCTTGGTGCTTGAAACATCAGACCAGGACCAGACCAAACATTCAAGCACAATGAATGCCCTCTGAGTACCTTCTGTAATCCACTTCTGTTCAAATGGGGGTCACAACTGTGTCAGTTTGGGGTTCAGTCTCAAAATCTCCAGTGTCACCTGTTCAAACAATAAACATCAATAAGGCCACTCATTTTTAAGCATGTGTTTAAATGGTTTGCTGGATCACGGTCAGTAGGTTAATAATTGAAGGAATCCAGCCTAAAGCTTGGCTTTACATTTGAAGGACTAGCTTTAAGAGTAAACCAAGAGTCTAACCTCCCAACCCAACCCTAGGAGTGTCTGTTGTACCTGGCATGGCATATCGTACCGGATTTATGAGGATCACCTCGGCACAACCCGCACTCTCTGTTTCCTGGTTTTGCCCTGGAGAAGCAATGTTCCCACCAAAGGTTTATGCCCAGAAGCTTCTCCAAGGAGGCATCACCCATCCAGCACTGCCTACCTGGATGCACAGTCTGGGCAGCAGAGCCCCTGGGGACCCTGGCTTTTTTCACTGCTGTGTTCTCAGGCAGATGAACCGGAGCAATTCAACACAACGTTAATATATCTACTGAAATCCTAAATTTAAGACTTGGAAATGTTCCTGCTGAAATGCTAATTTTAAAACTTGGAAACGTTCCTATCTGCTTCCTTCCACTTCAAAACACAGTGAGTTAACTAGGTCTGACCCTTTGGCAGTGCTCCATTTAAGTGGCACAGATTTGCCTACTTAACAAAGCCCTTTTGTTTCCTACAGCTGTGAAATTCTGGTGCTCTGTAACTTTTCATGTTTCCCAGGTTACCTTGGCACCAAGCTGTGACTAAATGTCTGCAAAGGATTTTTAACTCTAGCTTTGGAAGAATATAACCACAAGGAAGAATGATGGCTTTCAGTGAGTACCCCATGCTAGCAAGAACAATGCTCAAAATCAGCTTCAGATGTCCACAAAGCTTCTGGGAGATCTGTGGTTTAATAGGGAGCTGCATTCTCTGTTCTGCTCTGTTCCTGGCTGCATCATGTTTGTCTTTCTTCATTCCCCTTCCTCATGTTATACCTGTTCAGGGAGACAGGGGCTACGACAGATCTTTTCAAAAGAATTAGTTTTAAGGATCACTTGTATTTGAAGAAACTTTAAATTCTGTAACTGATTTCCTGCTCTGTGGGAGGAAGTGGACCTTTTCTCACTGATTCCACAAGGACAGGAAGCAATTCCAAGCACACACACATACGGTATCAATAAGACACCTTGAAGCAAACAGACTTTAACTGAACTAGCAAACTTCTGTGGCAAATTATCCTTCCCATTTTTTGGTGGCTGCAGAAGGTCCCGGCTGGTTTAAATGGGAGCAGGTCTGTGCCATATTGAATAAATAAGTAGGAAATATTTGCAGGTGCTGGAGCATTGGTCTGTGGTCGTTCCACAAACTCCCTCCATGCCTTATCCAGTAGGGAATAATAACCAGGACCTCTAATAAAAAGCCTCAAGAAGTTATTGCATGGGTGCTGGCAGACAGACCTAAGGGTCCTCTGCACTGGGGCCAAATATGAGGTGGTGCCAAATTAGATACTAAACATGGATGCACTAAACCACAGAGACACCTTGTATGACTTATATCAGCAGGGTTTTCTTGTACTTTTTTTTTTACCTGAGACATTTAGGGTTTTTTCCTTAGATATTTAAGACATCCCAGGGCAGCAGGTAACTGAAGTAATGAATCCTGACGACCTTTCCTTGTCAATGCTCTACGCAAATCTTAAAACATCACCATAACACAGAATTTTTTAAAAATGTTATTTTTTAATTTATTATTATTACCACAACAACCAGACCATGTCATAAACCAGGTTTCCAATATTTTGACCACCTATACTATGCAGAATAACAAATAATCCCTGCCTGAAAGGGATAATAATATCATAAATAATATGGAAAATTGGGGCCTGAAGAAGCCACAAATCCTGTCTACAGCCAATGAGAGAGACTCTGACAGAAACCGTGTGAGAATTCCAACATAAAGTCTGGCATCACTTGGAGTCAAATACAAAACTCTCTCTATTTTCAGTGAACCAGGTCTGAACACATGTTTCTGCTTCATAGCCGTTTGCTCAGAAAACTCAAACCTGGCATTTCATAAGTTTTCTTATTTCTAACCCTTGTTCTTTTGCACCAAACACATTTTTCCCATGCCTTGTGTTTACAAACTGATACTTTTATAATATAATTAGGATACAACTATGTGTAATTCTATTAATCTCTGTCCAAGTGTTCATTAGTTAAAGTACAAAATTCTTCACAAGGATATATCCAATATTTACACTGCAACGTTTTTTCCCCAACATGTCCTTCTGTGAAATGCTATTTCACTGCTTCTTGTTCTTTATCCTGCATTTCTATTGGTGCATTTAATAAGACTGGCTTTTCAGATTTCAGTTTCTTCTTTAAAATGAGGAGAATTAGTGTGCTTGGGATGTAGGACACTCCACGTAACACTGCTGGCAGGCCAAGGTAGAGCCACCTGAAATAAATCATGAGTTTCATTAAATATATGCATCTGTAAAAAAAGGGCAAAACTATTCAGCAAATATTGTTTTGTGACAATTACACAGCCATTCTAAAGCTTGTGCCCTGATCCTTTTGGGTCTCACAGAGGATGAGAATGGGAGAACAGAGAATATGTCAGTCAGTGAAATGGCCTCTTACATCTCCCAGTTTCAGGCAAACTATTTAGCCAATGAAGTCAGGCACCTGGTACTCTTATAGCTTTATCCATAGGGGAAAGAGAGCATCCTGAAAGGGCTCAGACTACCTGGTTAAAATTTCTAGGTATTCATAAGAATATTCTTCCAAATCAACCTCAACACATTATTAAAAGGAATTAGTATGCGGCCGGAAGTTCAACAAGATTTTTCTTTAAAAATCCCACATCAATCCTTGAAGGACACAAAAACATGAGGTGCAGTATTCTGGGCCAATTTCCAACTTGAATAACTGCATCTTCTCTATAAAATTCTTCTCTTTTTAAATTCAAGTACTCTTTCAACCATTTTCTGTTCAAAGATTTCGCAGTCGCCCATTAAAACTTCTTCCCACGTAAGCTTACTGCTTTTCAGTATTTTTATCATCATTCAGTGTTTTTAAGGCTTGTTCTCATGAAAGGTTATTAGTGAATATTATGGCACTAGCACATTTCTGTTTGAAGGTTTTTCCAATGTCTGTGTCAAAGGTTGCACTTGACAAATAAAGCCAATGCCAAAGAAAATTGTGTCACATCTCTAACACAGGAGCAGTTTGTCTACTAGGAAGACATAAAGTGCATAAAATTACATCTCTATGCATGCAATAATAGAGTAAGAAGGAGAAATTAAAATAAAGTAGAAAATATACCTGTATGTGACAATATCATACATCCTACATGCTCCTTCTCCACCACAAGTCATAGTACCCCACTTCAAGCAAGTGGTATCTATCAAAGCTCCAAAATAAATGGGAGATGGAATTCCAGCTAAAAAGAATATTAGCAACATTTCTGTGAATAGCAATTTTCCTCCAGTTATCAGATACACCACAGAGCCGATGCTGTTTGTCAGCTACTCCATCTGTACTGTCCTCTTGCAGCATGAGCCACATTCTCTGTATATCTTATGCTCTCTCTTCTTCCTCATCCACCTACCTTCAGCCAAAGATTTTCTTCCCTGATGCCTGTTAAACAATATCCACATGCTACAGTATGGACAGTGTTTCCTATTCAGAACTCAATATTTTCTCTCATCGATGAGAGGCTATACTGCCTTCAATAAACATAAACAATAAGCAAGAATGAAGGAATGCCAAATGGCTTTCCAACAAGCAGCAGATATAGTCCCATGTCCTGGTTTCTGCTGGAATACAGTTAATTTCCTTCTTAACAGCTGGTAAAGTGCTGTGTTTTGGATTTAATAGGAGAATAATGTTGATAACACACTGATGTTTTAGTTGCTGCTCAGGAGTGCTTACATCAAGGAGTTTTCCATGTCTCATGCTCTGTCAGTGAGGAGCTGCACAGGAAAACCAGCGGGAGCACAGCCAGGACAGCTGACCCAGACTGGCCAAAGGGATATTCCATAACCTGGAATGTCATGCTTAGTATACAGACTGGAGAGGAGTGGCAGGGAGGGAGCAACTGCTGCTCAGGGATGGGTATTGGTCAACAGATCACAGATTATTTTAGTCTGCATCACTTTTTCTTCTTTTGTTTTATTCCTCACTCTATTTTTCTGATTATTATTATTATATTTTACTTAATTTCCATTACTAAACTATTCTTTTCTTAACCTGCATGTTCTACCTTTTTTCCAGCTCTTCTCCCTGTTCCACGTGGGAGGAGAATAAGTGGATGCATAGTACTTAGATCCTGACTGGGGTCAAACCAAGGTACCAGCCTATTACCCAGTATAAAAAAAATGCTAACTGCAAGCTGTTCTACTTTGCCATGCTGCTGAGATCTGTAAAAAAAATCCTAAATTCTTCCCACTCAAAGGCACTCCATAAAAGCAATGACTCCTGTGCCATGCCCATAGCCCTGATGTTAACTGCTCTTCTGAAGTGTGTTAGATATTTTCTTACCAAATACTCTTGAAGCCAGTCCATGGATACCCACTCCAAATGACTTCTCTTCAGGCTTTAGAGACCTGTATGATAATTGCATTGTACACTTATTAGTAGAAGTGACATTAATAAGAGCTATTTAACCCTTTTTTAAATCAGGTCCTTCATCACATTAGGCCCAAACCATTCTAGTAAGAGCATTGGTTGAAAGAGTTCATTATGCTCGTTATGCTCATCAGGTGATTGCTGAAAAGTTTCCTATCTAGAACTGCCAAATCGCAAAAGGAAAAGCTAGTGTCAAGGTATCCTCCACTTGTACTGAGGCCAACACAAAGTGCAGGGTAGTTGTGCCTTAATCAATATCATGTTCCTGTGATTGGTAAGCACATGGGTATCACACACCACTCAGTGTCTCAGTGCCCTGACTCAGTGGTCCTGCATTAATTCAAAGCTGATAGCCAGAAGCAACATCAGATCATAAAGCTGACATGACACTAAAGCTTAGCAACACAGAAATGACATAAGATTTTTCTGCTCTTCCTCCTTCCATATGCAAACTAAGCAACTTTTAATTCCCTGGAGAATTAAAACCTCAGAATAAAAAGTCCAGCAGATTTCTTAAGGCAAGGAAATTTTACTGTACCTTATTAAGACCATGTATCCAGGCATGGCTGCTAAGGAAAAAATGAAGCTGCAGACTAATGACAATATTAAAAAATAATGGAGCATCTTGTCACAGTTTTCATGCCCATCACACTGGCCCAGAGTTGCAGAGATGTTTTGAGATGAAAACCCTGAGGCTGCAACACAGGTGCAGTTTTCAAATACCTGTCAAAAGAGTATTTTAATCACACAGATTATCCAAACTCACGCACTGAGTGGCAAACCCACACTGTTGGCACCCAGCTCGCTGTCTCCTGCACTTGAGCTTGTCACTCATGAGCAGCACTGCACTGTGGCCTCTCTCCCAGACTGCCAGGCACAGGTCCAGCCATCCCCTGTATGTGGGGATAAAAGTTCTGTAATACCTGGTTACTTGTTTAAATCTACAGGGTAAAAGAGATTATTAAGTCCATGTTATAGACTTTCATTTTGGCTGAAATGTTCTTGGGCACTCAGGTTTCCAACTGGCAATACTTTCAGAATAATTTCTCACTCCATGGTAAGCATTTAAGGTTCCTTTAGTTCTTAGTAGAGAAGCAGTCTTCTCCATTATATTTTTTTAATTTAAACTTAAAATAATTTTCATATTCATTTTGAAATTTCTGGTGCTATTCAATGAATTTGTTCAAATCTCTCACCTTACATATTCAATTAAATGTGCATGGATATTCCCCACCCTGTATTGGTATAAGTATTTGTCACCTACTCTATTTCATAGTTACAGTACAATAAAATGTATGCTTTACCACACTTCTTCCAGTTCCTCTTGAGGATTTACACCCAGCAAGACAAGGTGACACATAAGTGATTCCATTGTTCCCACAAACAGGGTCCCATATTTTAAGTGGGCAATCACAATCCATGTTGCAGCCAGCCAGTAGAGTATTTTCTGCATATGAAACTTGCTCTATTCTGAAACACATTTAGAAGATGAATAAATATTTCAATAATGAAATACCCATAGTAACTCTTTGCAATGCTTGAGATTCTATTCTAGCTCAAGTGTTGAATCAGGACCCAGTCCTACATGCTCCTATCCTGGAGTCATGCCTCTCTATCTTTCTATAGGACACTAAATTGTATTATATTACATCAATATTATAAATTAATGTGTACCCTATAGCATTTTTCTCATCTATGGCATGTATGTCCTTGATTGTCCATAAGTGTTGCATCTACACCTCTATGTCCATTTTACAGACACACAACCCAACCTGGTCTAGTGGAAGGTGTCCCTGCCCATGGCAGGGAGGTTGGAAATAGAAAATCTTTAAGGTCCCTTCCAACCCAAACCATTCTGTGATTTCCAATTATTAATGGCAGGCTTCAAATCAAGAAACTGCAGATAAAATATCCTCTGATAACTTAATACTAATCAAATTCCAGTAAACCAGTGTTAGATTAAGAAGGGGATTTTTTCCTCTCTTATTCTGAAATTGCACTCATGTATGCCTGATTTGACCAACAATTTTTATTTTCACCTGCAGTTACATGACTTTACTAATTGTATTAGTAAAAGAATTAATATGGACATGCAATTGCATGAGTCTTTACATGGATATCCTTTTTAATACACTTTTATTGTTTGAAACAGGGATAACAGAAGATAGACCTACTGCCTCATGCAAGCAAAAAGCCTTGAGAATTTAGAATAGGAAAATAAAATGGAGCCCCAGGCAGATTCTTGTCAAGAAAAATCATCCTGGTGTCTTAAGACTGAAGTCCTCTTGAGTCTCAAAGAACGTACCCTTGATAGGAAACTGTTAGACCAGCAACAGGTGAGGTGTCACAGACAGTCCAATAGGCAGCGAAGTAGAGAAGGTATTCCAGTAAAGATACCCAAAATGCTATGTTCGCAGCCTGATAGATATTTATCTTGAATTTCTTCATGAATAAGCCTCCAGAAAAATACCCAACGCATAGAACTGGTAAGTTGTAAACACCTATTTAAACAAGTGAAACTTCCATGTTAAAATAAAGGAGACCATCAAAGCTGCTCTACTCTAAGGCAGCTAAAGAAGTAGCTACTACAGCTGCTGTTAGGGAAGGTTGTGTTTGGCAGACTGAAAGAGTGCCTGTGACTGAATAATTTAACTACAATCAGAAATGGGTCTCTGCTAATTTCCTTGCACACCCAAAACCTCTGCCAAAGTCAACAGCAGGTGAGAACTGCTTGGGGAGTGAGCTACAGGGTAGGACTGAAATTATTAATTGGAAAATTGCAATCTAGAGTTGAACTCTAGGTCCAAAAAAAAAAAAAAAAAAAAAAAAAAATTATATGGTTTCAATCCAGCCTCTCCAGCTGACTGAGAAACTCAACAGAAAGATAAGCTAGTGCAATCTTAATTAAGGTACATCTTAATGCACTCTGAGCATCACAGAAAGGAGGAACAGACTTTCAGTTTTGACATGAGATTACTCAATGTGCTCTCATACTTCTTTGCTGATTGATACTTTTAATGAAACAAATTCTGACTGAAAGACATGTTGCAAGTGGTTTTACACAAACATCACATGGCTTAGTTCCATATCAGCTGAATTTTCTGAGACAATTCAAAAGATGGGAATTAGATTATAAAATTCTGCACAAGAAATTAGATGTTTAGCAGCAAATGCATTTGCATTTAGAAATGCTTTGTAGTGTGACATCCCTCACATGTAGAAGCATTTAACCTTAGTATGTATATGTAAATACACATGAATATATGTGCATATGTAAAAATATAGATAATTTGAATAGAGACATCACTAATTGATAGAACGGAGCAAAGAAAAATTCAAACATACCAATTAAAAAGATGGCATCTGATGCAGATTTTCCAAACTGCTGTTCCAGATATTTGGGCATGAAGGATATCATGCCATCGAAGGCACTGAACTGTAACACAGTTATGCATATAAATAACATGTACACGGGGTTGTGAAACAGAGCCTTGAGGAAGGGGATGAAATCTGGAATGACATAATGCCATGAGTTAGTGTGAGGCTTTATGAAAAGGATGACCCATTGCTCAGCGTGGCTGTGGGGGAAAGAGGGGAACAGAAATGATCCTGAACTAGATCAGGCTTTGTGCTTTTCCAGACACCACAGGCCAAAGATCACTTGCTTAGCCCAGGGTACCCTAACATGCCTCCTCTACCCAAAGATACCCTCACACTTAAAAAATTATTGCTTATAAAAAAATAATAAATCACAGCAGCAGCAGCTACTGCCCCATCTTTCCTCCCTTTTCTCTCATCTCATGCCCCCAGAGCATTCATCAAAACCCCTGTCCTGCACCTGGCATTTGGCAGAAAGGGGTGCAAATGCACTATAGAGCTGTGATAAGCTGCCCCCAGAGACCTGAACACCGATTTTGAGTTTTGCTGCCGGGGCAGAAGAGGCCTGAAGAGAGCTGTGATCATCCTCTCAAAATCTGTATCAGGCAGTCTTCAGCCAAGTAAGCATCTGAGAAACTAATTTACACAATAATTTTCTCTGCGTAATGCCCATTAAGTCAGGATTTCAACCATAAAAAAAGCCCCACAATGTTCTCTGTTAATTAATGTGCTGAGCTATTGTCAAGAAACTCTGCAGATAAATATAAGCATCTACAACACAGTGACTGGGCCTCACTGAAAGTGGGCACCACTGAGGATGGGTGTTTATGTTTCAGAGGTAAGCAAGTACCTCATTAGAAGAAGATCTGTATGCAAATCTTGCAAAAATTAGTAAAATATTAGGAACACTATAAATAGGCTGCATTATTTACACATGCAGTGACATTTTTAATCAGGACTTCTTAAGGAGATTTTATTATTATTAAATTTATCTTATTTTAGGTTATTTTTAACTATAAACATATCAAGTTTCAACTTGAAATCCCTGGTGATTAAAAAGTTGTCTGAATAAGTCCGGGTCAATTGGCTGTAAGTGGTTGAACAGGGGTTGGACCAGGTCACCTCCAGAAGTCCCTTGCAACCTCAACTATTCTGTGAAATGAAAAAGTTCTACATTCAGGATATTCAGGGACAGTGAACATTCACAGAAACACAGGGAGGGAGTAATCAGGAAAACATAAGCTTGGAAGGGAACCTGGAGTACTAAGGACCTACATCCAAGCTAGGAACCCTTCCTCACTAGAACAGTATTTTATTCATGGATTCATTTAAGGCTACATGAGAGCAGAAAGAGATGCTGTGTTTAGCAAAATGAAGTTGCAATATCAGCCAAGATCTAAGTACTCACTCTGAGTATGGTGAATTTGCAGGACTCAGTTGGAAGCAGCATGGAGAGGGAGCTGCCACATGGCACTTACTTTCTGAAAATGAAGGTCCTATCAGAGGGCCCTGAGCAGGACAGGATCAGGAGACTACTCTGAAGATGACAGCCTTTGACATACTTTATTCACTTACATTTCCAACCAGCAACAAATAAGGAAGGAAAAAAAATAACCTCCTACAGATACATAGATTTGAAACACCACAGATGTGAAAGCTGCCAATGGTAACATGAATAAATATGAGTCGAATACAAGTTTGTTCAGCAGTAATTAATTTTTTTTGAGACATTTAGGCACCTGTCAATTCCATATTAGGGCTTTCAGTTGAACTCAAGAAATGCACAAGGTATGTGTTGGGTTTCTGCTTTTCTGCACAGTGAATGTGGGATACAAGAAACCAATATCTGCAACTTATCCACAGCTCACTGAGTTGTAATATTCCTAACCAGATTTCAGTGCTTTAACGCTCTCATGGGAAGAAAAGATCTACATACACCTGAAATGCAGGAGGGGCAAGGGAAGGAGTCCAGATCCTGGATCTATGAAATCAGCTTTCTTCCTCTGCAAGGAGCCATTCTAAATCCCTGCACAGATCCTTTGAACTACAGAGACATGAAAACAGAGTAGGCATTGCATATCCTGGACCCATCTTTAATTACACAAATACGCAGAGTTCACACCTTAGAACTAAAGTAAGAAGGAAATAAATAAAATCCAATATAACTTGCCTTTAGCAATTTCATACATGGTCTGTTTGGTTCCATTTTTATCATTTTCTTGCAGTGGTGCTACACTTTTTTCACTTGTCTCCTCAGGTTCATTGGTTTCACCTTCCTTCACAAGTGACTTGGGCAAAAACCAAAATGGTATTCCCACGAGAAGATTCAGCAGTGCACAAATCAAAATGCCCAGCCACCATGCTCCAACCCAGCGGGCATCAGTAGCTGTTATAGTTATCTCATCTATAACAAAACACAAAACCAGACACCTTGGATCAGTTCAGAAACATTCTTTGCTGCCATTTTGTGTTTTCCTAGTCATCTCTGATATAAAAGCATTTTAATTATTCTTAAAATTAGGCTCATGAAGGAGAATATTCTCCAGTCTTCTTTTCTAATATTGCTAATTTTCTGGCAAATTTCACTGGTTTGTATTAAATTAATTCTAGTCCTTTCCTATGTTAAACCAGATGACACAATTTTTCATCAAATAATTTATAAGCAAATTGATTTGTGAATCTATGAATTGAATGTTATTCAAAGATTTTCCATTCTAAAAGAAACGCCAACAAACTCAGGTAGGACTATCACATATTAGCAAAGAAACATCTTCTGGCTCTGATAAATACACCAACTATGGACTTAAAAATAAGGTTTTATATTTTCACCCATTACCTGCACCTACTGATCCAACGTCAACAAACAGCTCTGCACAGAACGAAGCCAACAGTAAACCAAGGAAGGGCCCGACTACAGTTGCTGTATGCAGACATGCTAGAGTAGGAAAGAGAGAAAACATTCTAAATTAGAACGCAGACATAATTATCTTCTTGGAATTGTTACATATGGTTAGGACAGCTCTACTGAAAAGGCATTTGCACCTAAAAATGGCCTCATTCCAACAAGTTTCTCTCTGGTTAAATTACAAGTTCTACAATAGTATTATTTTGATAAGGCAATAATTACTGTTTTCTGTCTTCCTTTATTGGACTGAAGGGCATCATAATAATCCTTTCTTTTGCTTTTGTTTATGTGTGTGTGTCTGGAGGAGGGGAGTTATCACAATAGGGTAGATTTACCGAGGTAGAAAGGTGAATTCTCTGCTTTGGCAAAATCCTCCAAATAGGAAATGCCCAAAGGCATGATGGGAGTTTCACCCATTCCTCGCACTATGTTTCCAACCATCACAAATATCCACAGCAAGGACCCAGGCTCTTTTTCACATTCTGTGAATAAAACAAGAAGTCAGAATGAATTTTTTAATCCCAACCATTAATGAAAATCTAGAGACAAAAGAATTGACCAATAGCTTAAACTTTGGGTAGGCCTGTCCTATTAAAAAAAAAAAGAAATAACTGGTCACAATACTTTTTTAGTTCCTTTCTCTCCTTGAACTGGGATTTCTTCATCCCATAGTCTGCTTCAGATTCCACTGATCTCTCCCACTTTGTCATGCTGAGATTTCTCAGTGCAAATTCATTAACAAATAAAAACCAGCTTTGTTAGCAGCAACTGCTGTCTTTCTGAGTGAACGCATTACTGACCACAGATGAAACCTGGATCTCCTGTTTCAGTGTCAGATTGCTGTCAGCAAACACAGGAGAAGCAATCCACACGCAGATGTGGTCAAATTCAGTCCAGTTTTTGCTTGACGCAGGAAATGGACTCATATATATGAATATCACAGTCATGCTTGTCCATAAACTAATAGAGAAACAATCACCTTACCCAACTATATGCATAGGCCTGGGGATCTGTGGGTTCTAATGTGCATATTGAGTGGCTGTAAGTCATTTTGATGAAAATTATTTGCCTTTCTGTACCTTTATTTCTGCATTTATAAAATGGGAAAATACGGTATCTGAAATCAAGTGAAAGGTTAATTCCAAGTGCTGTTAGGTGTGCCCATTTCACACCTTCTTCTTGTGCAGATGCAAAAATTAATATCTTAACTGACATGTAGACTTGGAAAGCTTGGAAGCTGCATCCATTACTAAATGGAGACACAGAAAACTGCAGCACAACCCTAAGGTTTGGTGCCACTGCATGCAGACAGTGTTACAGCAGTGTGATTCAGCTTTAGCACGCCCTGATGGAACTCCATCATTAAGTTTAACAATAAACTGTGGGGCTCAGGTCACCTAATTTTTACCATCCACGAATCACCTAAGTTTCCAGCAGTCAGAAGGGAGACCCAAGAGGTAATCTGACCCACCCTAAAGTATAGAGCATTAATGTTCTTACAGCAAGGGACATGCTCTGCAAGAGCTCTGTCGTCTCCTTTGCCCGACTATCAAGGGAGTATAAAGGGATGGTTCAGATTGAATGCTTCCCTTTGAGGTAGCTAAAGACCCAGGAGATTAATCCCACCCTCAGCATGAGAATTTTGTGTGTGATCATTTAATAATTTCCTCTGAGCCCTTTAACTTCCCAGTATTTCCTTTACAGGCACATTGCTAGTGCACATACATGTTTCAGTCTCACAGATTAGTTTTAGCCTAGTTTAAACTATTTTCTCTACAGGGAAGTGAGATCAATATTTCAGTTCTAACTCTATTTCTCATTCTTTTATTTCCTATGTGGTACAACAAAAAAGCATCCTTATGCCTCTTACCCATTTTTGAAAAATGCTTCCAACCTCCTCATGGTATCATAGGATTTCAAGTCAAAAAGAGGAACATTTGTGAGAACAACCTGGTGTTATACTATCCCAAAGTGGACTGCCAGGGATGTTAATTGAACTGTCTGGATACTGTGAAAACTGCATGAAAGAAATGTTTTAGCTCTGGAGTCACAGACCAAAGAAACACAAGAGCCAGGAAATTTCCTGACCTCTAGTTTCTAGGCCTTCAAAAAGTACTGATCAACAGCAGAACCTTGAAGTGATTGCTAATGAAAATAAAAACCTATTTACTTAGACACTATAGACACAGAAAAAAATATTAATAGACATAGGAAAAGTCATACCTGTTGATGGTTCCTCTGTAGGCAAAGAGGACAAGCTTTGATTAACAAGGCACAGAGGCATCACTGAAAAATTTTCCCATTGTGAAATGCTGCTTTCAATACGATACCTGTTGGAATCAAAGGAAAGCATGCACAGGTCAAGAAGATACTCACGAGAACCATCTGATGTGTCTGTACTGCAGTAATGGAGCTACCTATAAGAAGAGTGTGTAGCTGCAGGAAGAAGGGGATCCATGTCAAAAGTTAACAGATGGTGCCGCCAAGGCTGTCAGAGCCATTCCACACTGGACACAAGACTGAAGGATCAAAAAATACTTTGCTGGTTAAAACCTACACAAGCCTACATTATTATTTTTTTAAGCCAAGCAAAAATCATTTAAAAGTAGTTGACGAATCATTATGGTCAGTGCAGGCCTTGCCACCACAGTGACCAGGTGATCTGTCATGCAGGTTCCAAACCAAGAGATCTTTAAAAATCACCTTCCGTTGCCCATCCAAGCAGATAAGAGCTAGTAGTGTAAAGTGACAGTGTAACAGCCCACTGTTTGTTGGGAGAGCCCACACAAAGGGGAGCAAAAGGATGAAGGCAAAGGCAAGAGAAGGTGCCCACCAGAGGGGTGACTCTCCTCAGGAAGTGATGACTGACTTTTGAAGCCTTCTCAGAAGCAAAACAAAAGAAACTGCTCTGCAATGATCATATTGAATCCATGCTCAGCAATGTCTCTCTCAATAAGCAACACACTCAGTGGAAGGATGTATGGATTCATGCAAGTAAGGATCACAGAAGCTGCTGTGAGCTAAACAAAACACTCACCTTCCAAAGAGAAAATGAGGAACTGATATCAAAAGACATCCAAATGACAGGATTGTGCAGCCCAAAGCAATTATTCTGGGTCTGTGAAGCTTTGCTCCGAAGTAACTCACAAATGCTATCAGCAGCAAGTTACCTGCAAAGAGAACCTTGTTCACAATTTACAAACCAAGGCATCCCATGATCTCTGAAAGTGCAACACAAAATTGAGTATATTTTGTAAGATCAACTTCTGTTTCTTTTCTTGTCTTGTAAAAAGTGTCACCAGACAGGGAACTGCCTACATGGTGCAGTAATTCCCTGCTATGTATGATCTTTTTTTGGAAGAGTTACATCACATGAAAAGAACATGAGAATAAAAGGCAGAGTGGAAAAGAGATCACAGTGAGAGAGATTTTTGAGTGCACCTTTATAGAGAAGAAATTTCCCACTACTTTGCATAGAGATCAGGCCCAGGGACTGCAGAATAATAGCTGTTTTAGGAAGTTATTACCCTAGGATTCTTTATTTTGTAATGTGTAGGGAAATATGGAAGTTTATCTCCTAGTGTTTTTGTAGTGAAAATAATAAACACAAGATGATAATCATACAAAAAAACCCAGAATAATAATTTAATATTAATTCCAGTAAATTTTTAAGAATAAAAAAACCAGGTTTTTATACTCAGTACCATTTAAAAACAAAAATGTACTAAAAATCTTTTTTTCCTCTCCTCCGCTTCAGAATCAGTTGATTTTCTCCATTTATTGCTGTGCAACTAAGAAAAGAATCAAGCTTGATGTTATGAATCAGGCCCTATAAAAATAGCAATTTAGTAATTGTACACCTACTAATTTTGTGATCTTTTTGTCAGAAGAACAAAATCATGTCTCTGAGTGATGAGCGTCATGCTCTGAAAGAAGATAATGCCCTTTTTATGTATAATTTCTAAACAGACCATATTGAACCAGTGGCTTTAATGACACTTAAAGATGGACATTTAAATTTAACACTGGGCAATAAAACTTACTGACAGGCAAGGCAAGGGGCACTAAAAGTAGAACTGGAAACTTTCTTTGCAGGTACAGTTGTACAGGTATGAAAGCTTGAAGTATTATTGAGTTCAGGTAAGGATTCACAATCCACTCCAACCAAATTTAATTAAAGGAACTGTAAAATGCTAAATATGACCTTAAATTCAAACAAAGTTTACATAGTTGTTTTTTTCTTTTCTTCAGGAAGATTTAATACAAAGCTCATAAATTAGTTCTATTTTGTTAGCTGCTCTGTCATATCTTATGGTAGTTCATAAATTAGCTGAACCAGTTTTTAAACCTAAACTTCCCCATTTAAGTGGTGCTGTTCCAAGACATGAAATGGTTACATATCAGCTCAAATGGAATGACAGAGTTAGCCACTGTTGTCACATACAGTAACTGAGAGCAAATGAGAGTCGCTAAAACTTGCTCAGACCACATATTTCATTTTCAAAGAATCAGAAATATTGAAATGAGCGATTACCAATTTCAAAGCTTCCATTAATGATGCCCACTAAAGAAGCTGGGATATTAAATTGTTTCTCTATCTGTGTGTACATGCTGTTCATGTAAGCACCAGACATCGTTTTCCCAAGGAATGCAAGTGACAGTGCCAGCAGAAATACCTAGGAAGGGAAGAGAAGAATGCATAAAGAATTCAAAATTACATATTTAGGAATATTCCATGGTTATTGCCTCCACTGAAGGTGTGCTTCCAGTTAAAAAAGTGAGCAGTTCTGTTCCACTGATATGTGTGCAAATCCCATCATCTATTCTTTTCTAGAATTATGGCTTCACTAAACAAACAAACAAACAAATAAACAAACAACAACAAAAACACACACACAAAAAAAAAAAAAAAGAAGAAAAAGAAAAAAAACCTAGAAAACTGTGTTCTTCAGCTTCTCTAATTGACCAAGAATGTCTTCAGAAATCCCAAGTCCCATTTACCCAGCCAAGGCAACCGTGTGCCTGCTGCAAGGTTGCCATCTGCAGGACCTTCCCACCCTCTGTTCACCTGAATGACAAATTGCTTGCAGAACTAGAATCGTTTCCTTTGGCCGAATGACTCGATCCAGGATCTGCTCTCCCATCTCAGCAGAGGTCATGAGCCCAGAACAAATAATTTCAACCAGAAGGAGTAAATAACATGTCCTTTTTACAAGACAATTAGTAGCAACTGACAGTTAAAAAGTCAAAATGAATGAGTGCAGTAGTTTTCAAACCCTTTTAACATCAGGCTTCTTTATAAACAGCATTTATGAAATGAAATCAATATTATTTTTAAATACTTCTGCTGCAAAAGCTAAAAGGCAGAAGAAATGTATTTGGGTTTTTAATTACTATGAAAAATAAGATATTTTATGAGATTTACTAGCATTTCTCAACAACGTGAATTACTATTCAACATCAACCAATTTCTACTGCCACATCCCAGTCAGTAAGGCTCATTTCACAGCTTTAAGAAGGAAGGGTAAACATGTTAGACTGGAGGGATTACACAAAGTCAGTGGTGGAGCTTCAAAGCAGCAATCAACAAATACCTCCAACACATCCCAGAGGGTAAAGTGCAGGGAGACCAAAAGCCAGCCCAGTTGTTTAAAAACTTGTTTGACCTTGGTTAGGGCATTAAGGGTAGAAAAGAACAGCTTATCCATTAATTTAGTCTGGGCTGTAACTTCTACCGAAATACTGTAAATGCAATTACAGTTGTGTGTTCCATCAAAATTGCTAAAATATTGCTGTACCTTCAGCTTGGAAATGCAGCAGATTTTGTCCTCAGCATGTGGCTTCTCAGGGTCCTTCATGTTGCCTTTTTTAATTGATACTGATGTCTGTTTCTGAGTCTGTCAGTCATCCCATCACAGTGTTGAAAAAGATGAGAGAAAAGAACAAAATTTTTTGCCCCATATTCGCAAAAATATTAGATTCCTTCTAATAGATTTGGTATTTTAGCATTTTCCTTAAATAATTGCAAACTGGATTCCAACAAAGACTACAAGCTGATAGACTTTATTTTAAATGAAGCAACTTGATTAGAATAGAGACATTAATCTCTTGGCATTAAAACTAGCGGAAAACAAAATAAAACCAAAACCACCACATCAACTCAAGTTCAAAACAGACTCCATTCTCCTTCTCATCCCAAGATTTCCAAAAATATTCCTCTTTATTTGTCTGCCCACTTTTACTTATCTCCATCTCAACTTGATGATTAGAGTGTCTCATAGTGCTAAGCCACCTGCTTCCTTAACCCTTTACATATATTCCAAAGTGTGTTCAGAGAAGGAGCAGTATATTCCAGGGACTTGGCTATACTTACCCGTGGAAGCACCGACACCTCTGAGGGTTCGCACAATGAGTTAAACAGATCTCATTGTAAGGACTCCTACAAAGACTCCATTAAATAAAGTTATGCAATACAGTTCCCTGCTGCCTGATGGAGTAAGCTGAAGAAAACCAGGGCAAGTCAGAGCCCTACCTTATAGTCAGGATGGATACAGGTTAATTTCCTCTTTTTTCGTCTTGGATACACTTTCTAAGTGTGATCCTGCGGCACCTGCCCTTCTCTGTGTTTTCCACTTCATGGATCCAGGGCTAGGGAGCAAGCTTGACAAGCCCACCAATAGGACTCAATTGCGTTTCAAATTCTTCAGCTCGGCACCCTCCTGGTCAATCTCTTCAAACATTAATTTCTACAACAATGTTAATCCTCTCAAATGTGTTTCCTAACTAACTTGATTCCTAGCAAATTCACAGGCATTAACTCCTTCTATAGCTACCTTCTCGCTTCCAGTTTTTAAAAGGATAATGCATTATTACAGCATTCCTGGAAATACTTTACAGTTAATTAACTGTAGGTGGTCAGTACTCAGACAATTAGCTATGATGGATACATAGTTTTTATTTCTGCTTTGCTCACAGATACTTGCACAAACTGTGTTCAATCACAGGACTGTGCTCGTACAGCTTTGTACTTTTTTTGCAATTTGGAATAAAAGTTTATATCCTAGGGAATTGTTTACGCCTTACCTAAATACTCCTTTTCTCTGAAGCCCACCAGCACTGCCAAAACATCACAGCAGTCCCCTATGTCTGTCCTCTTCTAGGAGCTGGCAAAGGGATTCTTTCCCTTACTGTACCAGTCCCTGCATTTCACTATCACACACAGAGAACATCATCTGGCTAATTGCAGGTTTTCTCTTCCATTGTGCTACGAGATACCAGACAGCCTGTTACCATTTGACTTGGGGAATCAGACACATCACGCTTCTCCTCATGCAATTAGAGAAGACAAAACAGCATTGTTTGCATTTAATTATTCATACCTTCCCTCAGAGGATAAATTATGATAGGAAAAAAAAGCATTTCAGTCAATTTTTTTACTGGGAAGATTATTAAGATTATTAATTGAATAACAAAATACACAGAATTATTATTTCTAGCTATGTTTCTGAAATTATTTTCCCCAGCTTTATGATATTTTGTGGTCACACTTCATTAAGTGTTACTGAAGCCAACATAGACTAACAGCCTAAATTATCAGAAAGACACAGCTGCATAAATCACTCAGCTCAGGTGCATTCACGCCATGCTTTAAGTCCAGGTTAAAATTTAAGTTACCATTTCTGTGCCTAAGGACGAACCAAGAGTGCTCCCACTCCCTTCTCCCATCTACCTGCTCTCCATTGTACATTCCTCTTGCATACCTTGTTTACACTCTCAGGCTCTTCTGACTCATCTGCAAACCTCTTTAAGTCATTAAACAGGCAGAAATACAGCTATATTAAAATACAGTTATATTAAAATATAGTTATGCAAAAGTTTGCCCCCAGGTTCTTGCTGACCCACCAGCTGTCATGTAAACACCTGCACCTGAATCCCACTCATAAGCCTGCAATGTTAGCTGAAATTTCAGGGAAGAGGGCAGTAAAATTCCTCCTTCCACTTGTGCACTGAGTTGGTGACATATTAATGGCAGGCTAAGAAGTTGGCAATGACACCATGACTGCCTCTTCCACTCATCTCCTGTCTGACTAAATCTCCACGGGCAACCAGAAAGACAGACAAGTGATCAGAAGACACCCACTTGGCACAGTGCACAAAGATTTATCTCACAGTTCAAAGCAGCTATAGGACACAGCATCCGAGGTAACCTGGGCTGAGCAGGGCTGGCTTAAAACCAAAGCAGATGCTTCCTCTGTGGACCAAAACAGGCTTGTTTGGTGCAGCTGACGAGCAGGCAGGCAAGCACTGAGACATCACTTTGAACCCATTTGTCCCACACAAACCCAGCAGTACATTTTATAGTTCTAAATCATATTTCATTCTAGCTAACTGATCAAAAGGACAAAAGCACCGAAATATCTGGATTAAAAAGTTGATGATGCAATTTTTTGCAAGTTGCCTTGTCTAAGTCCCAAGAGGACATCCTAGTTTCAATGTAAAATTCATCTTCCATTTAGCTCAGCTTAGTCATAAACTGCTACATCTTTGTTTTGTTTACAAACAGGGTTAAAAATCACAAAATGTAATGATTCAGAGAGCAATTATGGTGTCAGAATTTTTAACTAATTTATTTTTCTGGTTGCAAAAAGCTTTTTGAAATCTTGTTTCACTAAGTACAGTTCAAACTGTTACTCAAATGCAATTACACTAATGTTAGACTGAGACAAAGGAAAATATTCTCATGGCAAAACAATTAGGTACTTACAGTTTTGAAAAGGTTTCTGCAAGAAATCACTGATACGGCACACTTGAACTTTGACTTTTAATCTACATTGTTGAAAATTAACCAAGTAGGGGACCAAACATGTGATTTTGCCAAATTGTTTCAGCTGTGCATTTTAGAGTACTCACTTAGATGTGACAGACATGGACTGAGTTCTTAGAAGGAAAATTAAGCCCATCTCTTTCTCTTCCCTGCAAAAAAAAAGACTAAGGGCTACATCTGTGTCAGATCTCTGAGCATGAAGTGCTGACACTCCTGCCCACTGAAGACATCCAGAGAGCACTCACGAGCAAGAAAGGAACTTTAAGAGTGCACATAAATGTGTGAATTTACAGGCTGGGTGGAGTTCAAGCAAAGGTGGCACAGGGTCAGAAGGGAAGAGGGGAATGAGATTATGTTACTGATTACTGGACATTACAAAATCAGAGTAGTTTGACCAAGCATAAATAGTTCTAGCTAACATGACAAGAAGAGATAATTTGACTTTGATTAAGTCCATTAGACATCACATTTAAGAAACAGTAGATACACCTTCAAGTATTGCTGCTCAGACAGGTTTCATTTGTGACCTTAAGTCTCTTGCTGACACTTGTGTTTGTCCCCCTCCCAAGAAGAACTACCAATGCACACCAAAATCCTAAATGCCATGTGTAAAACGTGTGGTGAGGGTGGGACTGCGACTGATGAAAGCCTGAATTTCTGATATGGTATCTTCTCAGTTCTCACACATGAGAAAAACTCTCAAGTAAAAAGATCTTTACATGGTTCTAATATATGAAAAGCCTCGTTTTCCTCAGAAAATATGCATTTTGTTAGAGCTGTAGCACTGCTTCCTGTTTTTTCTTCCTAATGGTCTCCAAACCTGATGTCTGCCTGTACTGGGATTTGGTTTATACATCTTAACTAGAAATAGAAAGCATGTTTCCACCTTTGATCCTCTAACAAAAACCTGACGTAAATTCTTATTTCCCCCTAAGGTATTTCAATAGTTTTCTTGCATTTTATATTTTCTTCACTTACTCACTGCAACTTTCGGGAAATTAAAAAATCCTCTGACAAAATAATAAGACAAAAACCTATGGTCCGAGCTGTGAGGACACTGCCCGCTGAAATAAGCAAAATGGGGAAATAAAAGCCATTGTCTTGTAGTTCAATAAATTATTAAATAAATAACCATGAAATAAACTTTATTGATATTAAAAAATCATAATAACATCACATACAGGACTGTGTAATTCTACAGTCTCTGTAACATTATTTTGTTCAACAATAATTTCAGCTCAAGGCAGGTAAGGTTGAAGCTTCAGACCCAACAAAGGAATTACAAAAAATGAAAATCAAAATTTCCAATCAAATAAACACCACCTTGTAGCAGGCACTTAAAAATTTCTTTTAAATACTTATCTGCATGGCAGAAAAATTAACCCAGAGGTTATTTTAACAGGCAGCTTAAGTGATTTATAATTGGCAACAGGTACAAATTAAATACCTCTCCATGATATATGAAGTTATCATATGTTCATAAATGCACAGTTTAATATTCAGTAAATTTATGTAAAATTCAGCACATAAGGAATTCAGCATTGTTCGTGATTGTGATTAATCCATGGGTAATAAAGCATTGTAGAGAGTCTATGATGTCTTAGCATACAGAATTCCCTTATTCTCCATGGGATTTCTGCTAAAGGCCATAGTCTCACTAAGTTCACTATTTCCTGCATTATCAACCTTTTGTTTGAGAAACTGAGACCACAAGTATTTTTTCCTGTCTGGATAGGTTTTGTTTGAGGGGTAGCTCTAATCATTCAACTGCTTCATTACAAGGAATAAACCTTGAGAACATCAGGTATTTGTACAGAATCAGGTATAACCTATTCTTAGCAAGGAGTTGTGTTGAAGATCTTCATCCAGAGTCTCACAATAGGCATTAGAGTCAGATATTTCCAGAGAGTAATTTATTCCATTTTAAGATATCTGTCTGAAGTAAGTGGGAGGAAGAACCTCTTTGGAGGTGCTTTTTTCTTCCCTTTGATTTGGAAGTCTCAAGAGCTTAGTTTAGTCTAGATAACTAATTTTTAGACAGATAAAAATCAGGTCAGCTGACACCTGTCCTTGTTATCTCTCTTTATGTCATTCTAGACCTACTCATCTTGGCCGAGGAAAAAAAATCCTGTCAGCCAGCATCTCCCAGCCTAAGGTCAGGATCCACTTACAGCTGCTTGTGCAAACTCACAGTAAATTCAAATGGATAAACAGTGTTCTCATGGAAAGCAGTAAAAGTTCTCAGTGAAAAATGCAGAGTACAATTATTGGTCCTAGTCTAAATGTTACATGACATGATGATTTACCTACCAAAAATACAGAAGACATTTCTGCACTCACTCTAAATGCAACACATTATTTTGAAACCACTAAGGACCAAGTAGCTCTTTCCCAGCACTGCAGTTGTAAGCAACCACTTCTAATCCATGAAAAGCTGGGAATATGAACTGCATCTCCCCAGAACTGCAGCAGCCGTGGGTTGGACATCCCATAGGACACGGCATGGCAAACCAGATAAGGATATCGAGACACAGAGTAGGTTCACCATCATTTCCCCCGTCAGTTCAGAGCTGGATTCAGAGCAATGTTTAAAGCCATTTTATTTCTCAGAAGTGTCTGCTGAGATCTGCTTCTCGGGCAGTGCAGAGCTGTGATAGCTGAACAGCCACGTACCTCCCAGTCAAATGGAGGTTAACAGGGAGAATTTCTTTCAAGAACAACACGGAATTGGCTTCTCAGGGTTGTGTCCTGATCTGGGTACACCCTGCAAATAATTTCAACCTTTGAACAGACCAGCAGAACTGAGCATAGGAACCTCATAACAAAGACTCTTTCCCAACATTTTCACTCCTTTCACCTGCTCATAGGGGTTACAGGATATGAAAAAACCCCTGCTCAAGATATTTTGGCAATCTACTTTCTCAAAAGAAAGAGAAGCGGTATGCAAAATAAAGAAAGATATCATAATTTAACTGATTCTCCATTAATCAAAAATGTATTTATTTAGGCAGTGTTTATACCAAACTAAGGTAAATCATGAGGAGCCACAAGGTCTCATTGTAGTGACCTATGAAGAGACTCACAGTATGACCTTGTCCTCCAGCCCCTTCCAGTCCTCCAGCCCCGCCCCTGACAGGCGGGACTTTCTGTACCCCTCGGCCCCTCCCATTTGGGAGGCTGCCTGGGAGAACACTGATTCCCATTCCCACGCCTCCTCCTCCGGTACACAGGCTGCTAGCACCGGAGGAAACTCCATTGGGGATGGGAATCCGGAACCCAATTTAAATCATATTGCAGCCCCTCTCACTGCTCTGGTACAATATTCCAGAACAGGGCAAAACCCTCAATGGAAGCAATTTGATTACAGTCAAATGAAAGATTTATGCAAAGCTCAAAAAGAATATGGTAGGGAAAATCAATATTTTAAAAATCTATTTAATTCAATTTGCACTGCTAATACCCTTGTACCATATGGTATTAGGAAAATAATTTCTTCTCTTCTTTCCCCAACCGAGTTCGATTTATGGCTTGGGTTGTGGAAAGAGAATTTACAAGAACAACTTCCAATTATACAGAGATCCTAATAATGCAAATTTAACATTAGATCACCTATGCAGTGAAAACCAATTATCCAAGCCTCAAGATCAGGCAGATCAAATCCCAAAACCTGTTCTGGAACTTGTATCTGAAGCAGCTGAAAGGATCTTTTTCACAATGCCTTCAAAATTAACCACAACAATGCACTATAATAAAATCACGCAAGCACCTGGTGAATCATTTATAGATTTCGTGGACCGCATCAGAGAAGCAGTCACAAAACAAGTCCCCAATAATTCTTTACATTTACAATTAGTAACAGATACTGCAAAAACCAATGCAAATGAGGTCTGCAGGAGAATCATTGGTATGCTTCCTTTTAAACCTCCTCCAACTTTGTTGTTAATGACTGAGGCATGCATGCGACAATCAACCTTAGAACCAGAGGTACAAAAAAGGAGAGGCGAGTCAGCAGGAAGGGTGATGCTTACCTCAACCAGTTTGGGGGGAAGCAGGGTGGATGGGACAACTTTTATTTGTAGTCGATGTGGCAAAAGGGGCCACACGGCAAAGTATTGTAGAGCACCTGCACCCATTCACTCTGTTCCGAGGTCTTCTGTTACAGCATCAGCGTCAGCGAATGGGCAGCAGAAAAACTGACGTGCCAGCGCGCCGGCAAAGTTTTCCCGCGTGAAGAAAGAAATGGGGAAGCTGCAATGAGACTCTCTGCAAGGACCTTACAGTCCACCAGCATGGACCTTTGCAAATCTTATAATGTACTTTGCACTACCATACCAAAGATGAGTAAACAGGCTATCTTTGTGTGTGGACACCCAGACTTTTCACCTCCAGGTATCGTAGTAAATCCCATCATCACATGCACAGATGAAGAAGGGAAATACAATGTCACTTTAAAATGTAACTTTCCCCCATATTTTATACCAAAGGACTTGGACATACTTCTGCCGTCTGAATGATGGAACATGTGTCACATCCATCTGCCAGAGCTCATTGCTCCCCAAACCTCTAGGGTTGACCCCACTGCCTAGTGATGGTACCTGGAATTTTTGGCAGCTGGGGCATGTGGCCACAACCTTGATCTACTCAAATCAGGTAAAAAAACATCCATCTCCATCTAATAAAAAAGTAGGGTGATGTTTACCCTCTTATGTGCAGAAACACAGACAGGCACAAAACTTTCTGCCCATTTTGAGTCTGAATGCAGATTTACTTTGACCATCCAGTAAGATTTCCTTCCTTCTCACCTCAACAGAGTTGATGTCAGCTACAGGCTGAATAAAAATTCAGATCTGTCTTCCATCCTCAACTCTGCCATTGACTCTACTCATCCCCTTCAATTCATGATTGCCTCAATTTTTTCACAAGAACACAAGAATACTACATAGACTTTTCTAGAATGCATTCAGACCCTACCTTGAAGATAATGCTGCAAATGTGCAAAATATTATTGCTATCTGGTTTCATAACTAGTTATTTAAACCAGTGATATTGTCACAAGAGTTTCTTCCTTAAGAAAGCAGTTTAGCACATTGATTTGCACTTGTATGGATTTAGGGACTTTGCTTTTGTTTTAGCAAAGCATATTCATGCCTTCTAGCCTTGCAGAAAATTTATGAAGACATAAAATTCTTTAATCTTCATAAAATTTGCTGCAAGTCTAGAAGACATTCTGTTGTACAAACTTCTGGTTTTAAATGTTAGAAAACATAAATGTTTCAATTGTTGAAACAGCTTTTCAGGATGTTGAAAACGTAATTATATACTTTTGGGCAGTACCTCCTAGTTGAAGTACAAAGGGATTTCTTGTGTGATCAGGTCGTCAGCTTTCCACTAACAAGGCAAATTGTCTCAGGTACGTACTTTGAGAAAAGTCAAAGGAACGAATGTACTGCAGGTTGACTGGCAGTTCAAAGCTTCAAAGTCTCTCTGGAGTCTTTTCCTCTGAAAAAATGACATTACCTATGATTCATCAATCAGTGCTTTATGTAATCTGATAGCATTTCACTTTCACTATCCATCAAGTCCACAAGGTTTTTGGTATGTGATAACATGCTTTGTGTGCAGAGATACCATCAGGCTAGATGATTAAAGATGATACTCCTGGCCTTTCTAGGCACACTTTACTTAGCTCAGTCCTAAAAGGTGTGAAACATCTGAGTGGAAGATCCAGGATCTTTTGGGAGTCAGGCACATAGCTTGGCATGCACCTGTGAGCACAGCTTTCTAGGTGCAAACATCTCATTTTTAAAACATGGGAAATTTTCATAGGATCCCCTGAAACAGATACTCTTTCTCAGAAAGGTTAAAGTTTCATGAAATGTACATCCTCTTTTGGCAGTGAAAGTACTGACTTCAAATAACTGTGTGGCTTTAAGACTTTCTAGTAAGAAATACCTCACCTCTATGGTGATAACTTCTATGGTTCTTTCAACAGTGGCTTTGTCTACAGACTGTTACGAGTATTATAGAAGGCAGCAGGATGATATATGACTTGATGCAGTGGCTGTAGTGATCCATGAAACTATGAAGATTATGTCTGCTTATGACAACATCTTAAAAAAAAAAATTAAGAGTGTGTAAACCCCTCATTTACCTGAAGTGGTATGAAATGTTCTTTTACATGAAATCATTGCCAACATTGCTCATTTTTAAACACAATACCGCTGAGCATGAACACAACTCCAATAAGTATGTGGCAAAGTCATAGCTCTCTAAAATGAAAGGAGCCATTTGCAGGCCATGGGAACTGCGTGAAAACTAACAAAATCAAGCCTACAGTCATGAGAACCATGGTGAGTAGTCAGAGTGGAAACACGGAGGAAACCTGCAAACCAAGAAAAATAATAATAATAAAAAAGACTATGTAGACAATAACTTATGTAACCGAAAATACTCTGAAGTCAAAAGCAGAGTTTAAAATACCCACTCTAAATATACAGTAGGTATTCAACACCTACAGATTTTAAAGACGCTTGTCCTGAAGTCTGTGCCTCTCTGCTGCTCTGCACAAGGCTCTTTTCTGAATCAAATGCTTTCATAAGGTGACTTTTCAACTTTGTCCCATTGAAATTTTATCATTCATTAGCACAATATGTGTTAATATGAAATTGTTTCAATATGTTTATGACTGAAACATTCCAAAGCCTCATTTTTTTCCCCTCACAAAGATGCAGTCCTTTCAATTTTCACTGGGTATTTGGCTCAATAACAATTTATTGCAAAAAACCAACACCTTTTGAACTAGCCATGCCACTTATAACTCCCACATCATTTGTGAGAGGTTGCATTTAAGTACCGACTTTTTCACACCATTCCTGATTTCTGTCATCGAGGATGAGCTCAGCCAAAAGTGGATTTGCTGCTAAATGGAGGGAAACAGCAATATTTGGCGTAAAAGACACTACCATAACAGACCAAAAATCCACTAAATATTTTCAGATGCATATGCTGAACTTCTAATGAGTTGTTAATGACTTCTTACAGTAGAAAGACAATGTCATGTACTGATTCATGTTCCTTGTGCTTATCAAAGTCTTTTCTCATCTCCAAGCAGAATGAAAAGGTCAGGTCTTACACTCAAAATGATTCAAGCACACTGTAAATTCAGCCCTACTGCACCTCCTTTTGAAGAAGGGCCATCTCATCTTGCAGCTATGTGTGATGACATACCATAAATAAGTTAATTAATGTTTCATGGCATTGTCAACGTAAATTCTCCTACGTAAGCTCGTAGACTGCATCTGCCCTTAGTGAAAAATTATTTCGAACATGACTGATCCTCAGTTCATCACAAGTCTCCTTTTTAAACAGCAGGGAAAATGCCACTATTAATAGCAGAGCTGTCAAGACAGCATCATCTCAAAGACTCAGAGTGTTTCAAGACAAAGCCAGATTGTCATTCTCTTGCAGCAGTTTGCAGAGGAAAAAAAAAAGGGATTTTTTAAAAGTGAGATAGTTTAAAAGAAAACTTAGTTAGAACTTATGCACTGCATCAGGTATGAAAGGCTGACATGAATCTGTGTAGAATTCTTTTCAAAACCAGCAGTTTCTCTGAGAAGTGACTGATTTCATTTGCTTTGTACTTGCCAGTGATTCACCTGCAGTGGAATAAGTCTGGGGAGCATGGAGGGTGGTTCCTGGTCTCACTGCGTCTTCGCCTACAGGGAAGATGGTTTATGTAAGATGCTGGGCTGGGGAAGAAGGGGTGGAGAATTCTCACAGTTACACTTAGTAAATCAGAAACAGCACTTCTACACATGCCTAATTCCTCTCTTTTTTCCCTAACAGGAGCATTTAGGAAGACTTCATTCTGTCATTCAATAGCTTAGGAGTGTCCTAACTTAGGCCTTCCAGTACCTGAAGGGAGCCTACAGGGAAGATGGAGAGAGACTGTCCACAAAAGTATGGAATGACAGGACAGGGGGGAATGGCTTCAATCTGAGAAAGAGTAGGCTTAGATTAGATATTAGGAAGAAATTCTTCCCTGTGAGGGTGGTGAGGCCCTGGCACAGGTTGCCCAGAGAAGCTGTGGCTGCCCCATCCCTGGAAGTGTTCAAGGCCAGGTTGAATGGGGCTCTGAGCAACCTGTTCTAGTGGAAGGTGTCCCTGCCCATGGCAGGGGGGTGGGACTGAATGACCTTTAAGGTCCCTTCCAACCCACACCATTCTGTGATTCTATAATTCGATATAGTCACCCTGCCCTTCCTTTCGGCAAGGCTTTTTGTTCTGCTTTGAAGTACACATGAATACTACACGTTAGAGAACTCCCTATACTTTGGTAGCAGTGGCATATACATTCCAGCAACATCTTTGAAACCTGAATACCTTTTTATACATTAATTGCTATAGAAAGTGACTGATAGGAATTAGCATAGCAGGAAGCAAAGGATGGCTCAGGCTACCAGAAAGGAAGAACCGTATTTCTATTCCATATTCATATTTACTATTAGCAGTGTCTAGAGCCCTTGAGAGTGACATTGCTAACCAAAAGGGAGTCCTGCTTTTGCTTTTAACTCCTGGAAATAGGTTGCAGGAGAGACAGGGGAAAAGAAAATCAAAAAGTTAAACCTTCTGTTGTATTCAAAGGTAAATTGTTGGATGCAATTAAAACTCTATACACTGTACGTAAGAATGGCACTTGGAACTATAACTCACCAGCCACTGAGCTGTCAATTCTGACTTTTCTGATCTAAACATGGAGTTTATTTCTCTTGCTTGAGGGATTCCCAGCTATAGGCACTAATTCAGCACAAACTGCTGAGCTCATTCTCAGTGCAGTTGTCAGCAATAGTCTTTTGAGGCTACATCATTGTTCTGTCAGTGGCGCGAGCTGAGTAACAAAGTACAACATAAAAGTTGGTTTAAAATACTGTTAACTACCCAGATTACTTCTTTCCATTTGCTTGTCAATTCCATGGATGGACACTGTTCATTTCTGACTCATCTTTTTTTTCCACTGGGGGAGAAATGATTAACTTTCTACCTCTTACCTTCAGCTGCTTCTTACATATTTCTTCCTCAAGTTTACCAGTTTTGGGATCAACAAGAACAGCTCTTTCTATTTGTATCATCACTGAAATTGGCCACATGAAACAGCAGTAACAAAGAAAGTTGTGCTAGCAAAAGCATATTTGATAAAATGCTATTTGATCAAAGCAGTTCACACAGCTTAAGTGCTAACAGTAGAAAATTACAACACCACACACCAGAAAGTACAGACATTGTAGTATTCAACAACATAGCACTAAGCAAGAAATACTGGGAAGAGGACATTATATCCAAAATTTTCAGACTTTGCCATCCAAATGTAAAAATTTAGGGAACAATCAAGGTCCCTAGTCATAATTGTCTAGTGTGATTTTACGCTCCCTCTGACAGTCTGCATTGGTTTTAGTTGCTACAATAGTGTCCTGATAGCCAGGTTCATGAATGGCAATCCTGGATATTTTAAGACATATAAAATGACAGCAGAAATCTTCTAATTTCAGGTTTGGCCATATAGGGTACTTTGACTTTTTCAGAGATGCTGATACTATCAATGAAACTTCTTTCTTATGTTTTACTTTTGGTTTGCAGCTTAATTTAAAAGGAATGAAAGGCCACTAAAATTGTTATAAACATGAAATAATCACATTAAACATTGTGCTCAACTCAGGTAACAGCTGCAAGCTGTGACACCTGCACCATTCTGTGTCATTACTGGTAATATTTACACTGATGCATATTAATGCTGCTGCTGCTGTTCTGATTGCTGGTTGATTCAAAAAGGCGAAATAAATCTAATGCAAGTTAATGCCTAAACCTTTCCTTTTTCTGTTTTGATATGACAGGCCAACTAATCCATGAGTTATTCACACACTTCTAGTTCCTGGTAACTGAGCAACAGCGTAATTCACCGGAGACATCTGCCTCACACAGCTGTACAGCAGCTGGGGAAGTGCCCACAACAGGTAGTATGGCTCTGACACTCACAAATGGGAGAGATATGTCCACTACAAAGAGTCTTAACGTGTCTTGTTAACGTTATTAAGCAAATGTAGAGCTCAGACATTGAAAAGTAGCCATTAAAAGTGGGAACCAGCTGCCCAGCAGGTGCCAAGAATAGCCTAAGAAAAAGGTAAATGTGAGAAAGAGGGAGACAACCTTAAATCTCAGGCACTGAGCACATAAGAGAGTTGAAGCACCCCTGATGGAATTCATTTCATTTGCATTTGGACACCCATAGTGTAAACATCTGCACCTGAGCAAGTCACCCAAGGCTGCTTTTGTAGGCAAAAAGGAGAAACAGGCACAGATCACCTAAGCTGTTTTAGACAGATCACCTAAGCTGTTTTAGACGTCTGCATTAGAAACAGGCACTAGAATGGTCTCCCTATTCATCTCACAGTTAGTCATACAAATCCCACTCCTCAGGATATAAAAGCAGCAGACACTTGAGACAAGGCTGGTTCCCTGTTCCTCTGATGCCAGTACAGCCCGGTGCAGAGCATGGTCAGCATTTTGCAGTTCCAGACATCGTGTAGGTAGTTTCCAGAAGGAACCAGGGCACTGGGAAAATACGTCTTCTGGACTGTTTTTAAACCTCAGCTCTGGTGTCACCTAACCCTCTTAGAGGCACAGTTCTTTAGATAAATCTTTGCATAGAGACTTCAACACCAGTATAAATACCTAAAATTACCATGTAACTACTCAGAATAGAATTGATCACAGATTTCTTCAATGAGAACACTTGATTTTCTTTTTCCTTAGGTTGATAACAGTTGTCATGCACAGTAATAAAAGGTTTTTTCTAAGATCAAGGTTAAGGAACTTTGTCAGTGGTAAAACTAGCTTTCCAACCACTCATTGAATGGCACTAACTGCATAGTATTTAGTGCCAGCATCTTAAAATTTGAGTTATGAATTGTTCTGCTGTCAAAGAGATTCCACAATTTCATATTCCATTCCTGTTTGTGTAGGAAAACACTACTGCTGCTCAAGGAAACTTGCAAGAGAAGCTGCAATACCTTAATTTTGTTAACTTTACATGTGATTAATTACTGGACAGACTTCTTGCTGACTCTGCCAAGATGCTGTGTGGCCCAGGAGGCTGGCAATGCTCCTGGGACATCATGAGCCTACTTTCATTTCTACAATGCACTCAAGAAGCAGCCTTTCTCTTCTTCTCTCAAAGCATTAGTGGCTCCCCCCCAGTCCACTTGCAGGACAGCTGCAGTTAGAATTTGGGATCGATATTTATTTGAAAATTGGTGTTTCATTTTTTTTTTCTCAACCCATCGCTTGATTCAGTTTTGATACAGAAACCACTCACTTAGATGCCTTAAAACAGAAGAGGTTCTGAGTATTCAGTTCAGTCTTTTAAAATCTTAAACACAAACTGATCTATCCATTGCATTTCAGGACTTGAAACAACATGTCTCACACAGGCTGAGCATAAAGACCACTGCTGAGTGTCAGTGGCACACAGATCTCTTTCCACCCAGGAAAAAGCACACCAAGGCATTTTCAAGTTCAATATCCAAGCCATGAGGATTGGCTGGTGTCAATCCCCAGCCAGAGTATCTGTATAATTGTTTTTCAGCACAATTCTATCTCTGTAAAATGGGTTTAATCATGCCTTCATTTCAGAGGAGTGAAATTGCTACAGTGAAAGTAACACCAGAATGTTATTTCATCATAGTCAAATTCTACAGTGAGTCTTTGGAGAGATAAACTTGTTTCAGATGTTGCACGAAACTTACTGTCATGGTGAAGATAAAGCACTGTACTTACTTCTCTTACACTGGGACTGTCCATCCAGAAGGGGGATAACAGGAACCTGGTGAAAAGAAGTATATGATCATATTAAAAACAGAGAGCAAAATATCCAGCTGTAGCACCCCCTTAAAAAAAAAAATTACCACAACACACAAACAAAAACCCCAAAGCAACATCTACAACAATTTTGTCACTTTCTAGAGTCTTATTTGCAGACTGTTGTAATCAAGTTAAGAGGCTACTATCCCAGCAAAATATTCCTTCTGTATTCACCTCAAGTAGCACAGATGCCTGAAGCGAGCCAACACTGGAACTCGAGCCATTGCAATGAAAATCTGGTACTACAGACTAAACCAACAAAGAAGGGGGTTTCCAGTTAAGGCAAGGGACTTGGCACTGAAGCAGTTCTGAACTAATTCCTGTCCTTGGGGATAGAAGAGATCCACATGGTAACTTCTTATCACAGAGAACTTTTGCTCAGCTTTTGTGCCAGAACCTTGACCTCTATAAATAATTAAAAGATCTGTTTTCCAAAGGCATTGGGGTACCTAGCAGAAACTAAGGAGACACAGGGGGGAAAAAAAGTGGTCTGCCTAATTTCCACTGAAATCAGAGGAAAATGATTGTTCTAATTGTATCCTTAGAAATCTGCAATCAGATTCATTAACACTGGATTTAGTCTATTAAAAGCTGTACATTTTTCCTTGAACCATACTCAGTGCATACTAGAGAAATGAATTTGCACAGGTAGTTTTATTCTGACATTTCCTGGCTTTTTAATCCTAGTTTTTGCTTTCTGAAAAGTATTAATTGAGTCAATTTCCATGCATGACAAAGAATCCACCAGTGTTAGTAACACATGAGATTTTACTTTAATAGTGACAGAATTTTCATTCACATTTCGACTTGACTGAAAAATGTACATGATTTCTACTGTTACCCTGAATGAAAACCCTATCTGTCAATTTAAATAACTTTCACTCTTTTCTTATTCGTCATACAGCTTTTATCCCTTCAGACACCTTTTCTTTTTGATCTATATTCTACAACAAACCTCCCCAACTTTAACTTTTCCATCTTTTCTGAGACATGTTTTTTCGTATTTCAATTACCAGTGGCCTGGTGTTTCATTTGCTCTGGCTTTCTTTGTAACTTTTGTTACCTTATTTAGCCCTCGAAAACACCCACAGGGAATATTACCTCAGCAGCTTATCAGAGCTGTAAAATTGAGGCTACATTCCTGATGTGCAATATGCTGTTGCAGTACCTTCACGAGGGCATTCTGCATGCACCAGGCGAATATTTACTGATGTACTAGTGCAATAATGACCCACCTGCCTCTGCTCCTCTCTGGGGCACTTTCTGTCTATAGGGATCGGAATTACCGACAGTCTCTCTGTGCTGCCTGATGTCAGAGCTGAGAAAGGTGTCAAGGATATATAAGAGCCGTATTACTTGCCAGAAAGGAAGAGGGAAAAGGATACTCCAGAGCTAGATGCAAGCGTGGAATTGTTGCATGCACACTTCTTGCTAACCAAGAGGGCTTGCTGGCTTCTCCAGTCAGATACGTGACCACAAAAAGGTAAATAATTTCCCTTTTTTCTTACTTTACCTGCAGTGCAACAGATGTGCTTTAGAAAAGCACAATATCTCTATTATTAATCAAGAGCATTTTTCAGGAAAAGGCTAAGACAACTTCAAAGTAAACTGCACTGGGGGCCAGAATTTGAGCCTGGGATATGTCAGGAAATGCAAACCAGAGATAAGGGATAGGATTGAAACTACTGTATGGAAAACGAGCATTTACTGCTGAGAGCTATATTTCTGAAACTGAATTGTGTCACTAAACTTGAGGGGATGATTTTTCTCACTCTAGCCTGTGAAAAAGACTAGCTGCTCTTGATTTAGGACAGAATAGGCATCAATAATAGGATATGCTGAAGAGTATTGGGGTTTGCTTTCAGTTTTGAATCATTGTTCTTTTCAGAAAGTTTGGAAGGAAAGATGTGCAACCTAAAGCTGTCAGTTTTCTTCATTGCACTTTCTGTCACTCTGAGCTGTTTGGAAGCTACACCTATTGAGAAGTGAGTAATAAATAATCATGTTTATTTCTTTTTAGCGGAAAAGATCAGATTATTGCATGAGTTGCTTTTGCTTTCGTGTCTCAAATAATATAAAAATAGAGTTTTTCAAGCTCACTATTTTATTGTTGTTCAAAGATTACTGTCTGTGGCTGATGATCTATCTGATGGTACTTCCAAGAGACAAGGATGGATGCTGCCTGTAAGGTCACAGAATACACTCTCAGGACTGAGTGAGGAAATGCCAGAACAACCAGCAGCAAAGACAAAAAGGTATTGATTTTCCTTGTTTCTTCCAGTCATATCAGATTGAATCATGAAGCAAACTTTGTTCCAGTGATATTCTGCTGCTTGAGAATCTGCTTCTGGTGTTTTTTCTCAAAAAAAAAAGAGGTTAAAATATCCTTCTACTAAATAGAGCTTTCCTGTAAGCATAAAGAGCAGCTTTTCTGTAACATGAAGATCAAAGCATTCAGGGTAGAAAGTGAAATCCAGGAACAAAGTTGCAAATCATTTAATCACTTTACAATTATAATGCTTTCATAAATTAAAAAGCCTGCAAATACTACATTACCTTGAGAAGAAAGGTGTATTTTAAAAGTTCCTTCTTTTTTAAAAAATTTGTCAGGTTTCCAAGCCCTGAAGGGGAAAAAAAAGAAAACATACCCTTCTTAATAATACTACTGTTCTGCTAGAATGGAGTTATTTTATAGTATAAATGTTTTCAGTAAGTAAGCAATTTTTTAATCACAGAATTAAATATGAATTTAATCATGGGAAGAAGGAAAAGAAGAAATTGGTTCTGGTAGAATTTGTCTGAAATACATTCTCATTTATAAATTCATGAATTCAATTTCAGACAAATTTTTAATGAATAAAAAACATGTCAAGATGTATTTGCAATTTGGACTAAAAGATCAGCAGCACTGAACTATTCTACTTTTCACAGAATCATGAAGGTTGGAAAAGACTTTCAAGTTCATCTAGTTTTGTCAGGCTTTTGAGTGAATTTCTTTCAATGACAATTCTGTTATGGATAAATTCAGTAAATACATATGCATACATAGTTGCCTGTTCCTCTCTCTTTGAATATATATTTTAAAAATACTATTATATGACAATTCTTATACCTTCCAAAGTATTTTTATAACAGAGACAAAGTTCTCACATTTTTACAGCTACCATTTGGAAAACAAAAATACAAAACCCCCAAAATAACTGCAGTGCTCAAACACAAGGCATGGCCTTTATGAGTGTGGTGTGCCTTATCTGCCTTTCCAAGGCTGAGAACCATGTCTCACTGGGTGAATTTTCTCCTGGCAGCATACATTCATTTAAAGGCTACAGACCACACAGCTAAAAAGGATGGTGGGTTCAGCCAGGCCAGACAGGAGATAGAAATGCAGCAGCTTCCTGTAAGGGCTGGAGTTTTAAACTTGGAGTGTCGGGGCCTGATTTTGTAGCTTTAATGAAAAAGAGAATTCTGCCTCCACAAACAAAGCAGGATCTCCATGAGAACCAGTTGCTGTTTGAACCTTGTATGTTAAAGAATTGATTAAAATTAATAGAAAGACCCAGAAACATCAACAAGAGGTTATATCAAGCCCTATCCAACCATTTTCTTTCAATGCAATTACACATTTAATATATTAATTGCTTAAAAATTGCTGCATAGACATTCCTTTCACAGCTGCTATTCCATTTGGATTCTTAGATCAATACAAATAACTTCAAATATGACATTTTAGATGACAGATTTAATAATCAATAAGCAAAGGAACGTATTGGTAACTGCTCAGAGTTTGAAACTGGGAAATTGTTGCTCTTCACAGTAAATTTTAGCCACAATCTAGTATCTAACTCATGCCATATCAGCATGAAGATGTCCAAGAAAATCAGCAATAACTCGGTAGGCAATCTCAGCAAGCCAGTATTTCTGTCTGAAGGAACAACACAGCAGTCTAAGAAACAAATCTGAAAACCCACTCTCTCAAGCTAACCATTTTATTCCAATTAAAAAAAACCCTCATGCTACCAAAGTTTTACATGGAGTTCTGTAAATGGTCTGTTGGTTCAGATGATAAAATGTTATTTTTAGGTATGGATTCTTCCATGGACGCTCTTTAAAGTATCATTCAGCAAATTATTCTCTCCCACCACAGCAGAACTTTCAAGTTGCTGGTGCTTCAAAAAAGATGTGGCAGATTTTCAGTAGATGAAATCTCTGTTTAGTCAGAGCTAAGTGGTTGAGTGACAGAGCTAAAGACCATCCTAAGTGGTACTGAAGTTGGCAGAGGCTGGCAATGCCTGCTACCTCTCATGATACATGGTGCAGTTGGGAGAAAGAGTCTGGGTTTAATCCACTTGATGTGGACTGGAATATTACCACTCACTTCAGTGAGAGCTGGATATGATCCTGTGGGAACAAGAGAACTAAATAGATGTTAGTGACTATCATTATGTTAGTAATCCTCATGATATCAGCAAGAGCTCTAAATAGATTTAGAAGTTCAGCTGAAAGTTAAACATTTAGTCATTGCTTTCACTTAGTGTCTTACCTATACTATCATTACATGTTTTCTAGATGTCATAAACTGCTGTGCAGGATATCAATAAAAATGACATATGACTGTTCAGGTCTCTGCATTTCAATAACCCCATCATTAAAACTGATAATAACACCCAGCACAAGGATTTTTTCAGGCACAAAGTAGGTGGTGGGAAGATTGTAATGTTCTTGTATTTGTGCACATATTAAAAGAACTCCCACATTAGCAGAGCTCAAGCGACTATGAGAAGTGGCACACTCGATTGCTCATCATTTGACTTCATCTTGGCTCTCTTTGTTTCACCTTGGCAGTCACCAGCTGGAGAAGAGGAAATGCAACACTGCCACGTGTGTGACACAGCGCTTGGCCGACTTCCTGGTCCGCTCCAGCAGCAGCATCGGCGCGGTTTATTCACCTACAAACGTGGGCTCCAACACATATGGAAAGAGGGACACAGCAGGGCTATTAAGCAGAGAACCCCAAAACCATGCACAGCTTTAGGGTGTTGACACAGTTTTCATCCGAAGCTCGGTTTTTAATGTATCAACAACCTCTTGGTCATTTATTACTTGTACAGTCTTACCAGTGCCTTGTTTTCTGTGTGTGTGTGGGAATGTGATTTATGTTCACCACTCCACTATGCATGTACAATGGCATGCATAGGCTATTCTTTCAACCCCATTAAGAACTCCAAAAATCTGTGCTTGTTAAATTCCTTTGTAAAAATCTATCATGATAATAAATGGAAAAGTAATTGCAACAGGGTTTTTAAATCATTATTATTATCATTATTATTATTAAAAGGATTAAAAAGATAATCCATGATGTGTATGTCTTTATAGTCACAGTTTGGTAAGAGAAAGAAATAATCTCAATTAAAGAACAACAAATACCAGAATGCTAGCAAAAGTTATGTCCTAATGAAAGTACAACAGAAGAATCATTTGGTTTTGAAACATCTACAGCATCTTGTTTTGTACAACTGAAGGAACAGCTAGATGAGAAAAGATGCTTCATTGTGCACCATAATCATACAATTGTGCAGTTAACTGACTGGTCTGTTTCCACTACAACACACATCAAGCAAGGAAAAGTGGTCTTGCAGCACAGACTTCTGTGCCTACTGAGCAGGGGATTTTAAGGATTTGCAGTTCTTACTTTAAGATGCTATCAGTAAAATGTAAGCATAGGGAGCATAACTGCTTTTAAATATGAATTAGATAAAGCTCTGATGACAATCTAGCAGAAACTCCAGTCCTTGGGTATTCCTTTCCTTGAACAAAAATAATGAAGGGAAGAGAAAAAAACATTGAGTAGTTCAAGAACCAAAATGTATCATAGAAACTGGGTTATTTTTGCACTGGCATGCTTACATTGCTACCAAAATACAGGGAAACTATTTTACAGATGGGCAGACCTATGAGAATTTGACAGTGTTATTTTCTCCTGTCTCAGCCCAGAATCAGTGCAGGCTTAAAAAATATGGTTTTTTCCTTTCAATTGTTAAGAAAATTTTCATAGAGGTGACATCCTATATCACAGAAATGGCTGGTTTGTCCACATTTTCTCAGGGAAGGGTTCACCATCATCTGAAAAGCATTATTGTCCAATTATGAAAAACATTCAGCAGAACCTTAGTTCTGGAGAAGCAAATGAAAGTTTAATAACTGCCTTTAGTTGGTTTCTTTCTGTTATAAAGTATACCTAGGGAAATAGAAACATTTTTGCTAAGTTTAAGGTTAAATCTCATATTCACTTCATTTCACAAAAAATACATGGGAATAAAAATTACTGCACAGAATTCCTACTGTAAAAGTGTTACTAAGTACTCTATTGAGGAAAGTTTCAACCTTTATTAATGTTCTAATTGATATTAATTCTGAATTCTATTGAGAAAACCATTTATATGCTATTAAACTTCTCTAATATTTCTGTCAGCTTGAAATACTTTTCGTTCCAGTTACTTTTGAGTTTTGTTGCACACACACAGTGTGCTTAATTTGTTTTTCTCTTAGGATATTTATGTTTCAGAAAATAAATGAGAAAGTGAGAGGATGTCTTTGAGGTGTCACTAGCTTCTATTTAACATGGTCAAACTATTTGGCAAATACTGAAAAATGTAACTCATATCCTAAATCAGTGAAACCACGGAGAGAGAGAAGAGGAGGACCATCTCACCTGTCTTCAGCTCCTCTTTGTCTAACCAGTTGTCAGTGCTCTCCTGCTACTTGGTGGAGGAAGACAGCTACTTCTAATTCATCCCATCTTAGACATCTATTTTAGGATGGGATTAATCACTCCTGAAGTGCCTATATTTCTTCGTTGATGATAGAGAGTGTCTAGACAATTAGCTGAAAATGAGCACTTAACTTTAAGATAACCAGAGTTAGGTGACAGGAATCTCATCTGCATTTGGTATTAACTGTTCAAACTAAAATAAAAGAGAGAAAATTTGGTAAAAAACTCACACCTCCAACACCCCAGACTCCAAATCAACTCTTAATCTGAGCTATGTTAGTTAATTCATCAGTCAGAGCATCTTGAGAAACTTCCTTCAGTGAGACTTGTTTCCCCACATATTCCCTTGGGAACACAACTCTGCTCCCTGCCTCCTGCTGTTACTGCACTGAGGCCTCTCAGAGAAGAAGGATCTAGCCATAGTAAGTCTGGATACAAGCACAGCCCTGAGCGAATGAGCCAGGAAAAGAGTGGATTGAAAAGGAAAAAAAACCGAAATAAATAAATAAATAAGTCAATCAATAATAAGCATTTAAGCATTACTTCATCAGCTCCACAAACAGCATAACCAGAATTTTCAGAATATGAAAGAGAAAATAAGTGCCTCTGTGCATGTTTTTAAATCCCAGTATGTATTTCTCTGCTTCTTCAGGGATATAAATATTACTTGGGAATCGAGTCTTACATAGCTTGGGTTCTTTTTCAATTCATCTGGATTTCCTACATCTTTCAGAGAATGTGCAAGCAAACAAAAAATACAAAAGAGGACAATTAAGAATACATACAATGTCGTAAACCTGTCTATATTCCCTTTAAAAAATGAAAAATAACCAAATCTCTGGTTTTTAGTGTGTTCTATTAAGTTGTGTTTAAAAAAAAGCAGAAAAAGGACATAATATTGAATTTCACTAAATGAGAAGGCGAAGAATAAAAGTCATCAAACAAGCAAAAGGAATGTGGAAAAAAAATATTGTAGGAACATGAAGAATGTTTTAAATGGAGTAGTGGGCCCTAGGGTCTAATATTTCTTACGAACTATGACAGCTTCATAAAAGATAGGATTTGTATTTTTTCATGATGAATAGAGTTGAGGAAAGAAATTGATTTCACTTGTAAAAGCTTAGGCTAAAACTAAGAAAGCACACAATATTCATGGAACATATAATGTATTTTACTGAATAGTAAATTTGGAATTAATAGTTTCAATTTCTATTAAACAAATTAGCTAATTTTCAAATAAATAGGTTTCTTGATGAGAGTTTTAAAACACTAGGCTGACAAAGCTTCCATTCACTTTCAGTGGGATTAGTTATTAGAAGGTCTGGATTTTACTGAATGGCTTTCTAAACTATTTCAAAGGTAATATATTGATACCCTGAATAAAATCCTTTTCCTGTAATGCAATACTGAATATCTTCAGTAGCTGCCATCTTCACTCTAGATTTATGCTGGGTTTGAGTCAACAAGCTCATTTACAAATCCAGTTTGACAGGTATGGTAGACTTTTTGTTCCAAGCTCCAAGGGTAAGTAATTTTGTTGTCTCGGTTCATTATCATATGGAAAAGGGACAGCTCTGCATTGCTCTTGCAATGCAATCAGCAAAAAGCTGTGGTTAGGAATGACACATCTCCTTGCTCTATACGGAATAATGGCTGAAGTCACATGAAACAGAATCTTTTTATGGGATGTGACAACTTCTGTTCCAGTCATCCTACTGTTATCTCTGTTTTTCCACACTCTGAAAAAATCCCACACTGAAAACCAAAATATTTTTGTGGAGCTGTGTAAGGCTGCAGAACCAGACTCAAACTCAGACCTGAAATCCACCATTTAAACTAAGCTTTGGTTTAGGAACAAAAATCTGGATTCTCTAGTTTTCCTGAAAACTTTCGACAAATTGGTTTCCAGCTACAATTGCTACAAAAACTATTTATCCTTAATTAGATTCAGTTAAGAATTTTTCCTCTAAAAACTATCTTAAAAGCAAAATGTTAACAAAAAAGGCTCAAACTAGGAATCATGCATGCCATGAAAAGCTAAAAGTCATGTCATCAAAAGCTCAATAAAGAATGAGACATTGCTGGTAAAACAATAGTTAAAACTGCTGTTAATTGTGCAAGAAATTGTTTCCCTGAATGCTAAAACATCTGAATAAAAAGAACAAATTCAAATGCATTTTAATCTTAACAATAGGACTGACTTGAGTAACAATCATGCCATAAAGTCCTTATTTCCTAGAAATGCTTTTAAAAATACAAAATAGGTTTAATTATCCAAATTAAGAATATTAGATCTGCCCCTCGCATAATAACTTTTTTCATCTCCACCTTAAAAGACTCTTTTTGATCCTACATTAGAGACAATGGAACTGTTTCTTATAGGCTCTTTTACAATATCCTTAATATAAATAATGATAGCACAGGTAACCTGAGATCTGCTGCAGAACAGCTAGTGACATTTACTATTTTGCTTTCCAAAAGGAATTAATATACTGGGATGTATCAAAATAATTGGAGCTGTAATAAATAAATCATTATACATGTGAATTTCAATTGTTGGAATAATTTTTAAGTTTAGCCCTACTCAATATGATTAAAATAACATTAAAGCCAGAACTAGCTTGTTATTATTTACATTCTCAGCAGAGGCAGATCACTTTTTTTCAAACAGAATCAGTCCTCATTCATTAAGCAGTCCCTTTGGAAGGAGTCAGACTGAGACTTGCTTCCACTAGGGGAATTGTGCTAAAATTTAAGCAGCCTGTGATAGATTGTCAGTTCAGCCCTGAGGAAGCTGAGCTACTTAGCTCTCAGAATATGGGGCATTTTTAAATATCATTCTTGAATGAGCTCACTACCTGTGTCGCATGTCAAACTAGCCATATAACAGAGAAAAGGATTTTTTTTGTAATTTATTTGTTTGTTTTACAGAAGGAAGAAAGAAAGGGGACATAAAACTGGAGGAGGGGATAAATAATGTTAAGGTTGCAAAATACATAAGTCCTTTTTCCAGGATCAGTAAGAAACTGTCAGCCATTTTTTTATTTCTAAATTGTCTGCTGTGCTATGGTACAGGAAGGAGAGAGGAAAAACTAAGATTGTGGGGCAGAATATTCTTTGTCTCAGAGAAAATACAAATCTGAAGCAGACTGTGACAGTGGGAGACAATCGAGTGGACCTCAGAGGAAAGATTACCTCACTGCTCCAAGTAGTGGCTCTGATTTCAGAATGACCACACAGTGATATTAGAATCACAGAAACATTTAGGTTGGAAAGGACTAAGATTGTCAAGTCCAACTATTAATCCAGCAAGTCCCTAAATGTCACATCCACATGTTTTTTGAGCACTTCCAGGGATGATGACTCCACCACTTCTCCTGGGCAGCCTGTTCCAGGGCTTGATAACCCTTTTGGCAAAGACATTATTCCTAATATCCAGGACGTCTAAACTTCCCCTGGTGCAACTTGAGGCCATTTCCTCTTGTCCTATTGCTTGTTACTTGGGAGAAGAGACTGATGCTCACCTGGCTACAACCCCTTTCAGGGAGCTGTAGACAGCAATGAAGTCCTCCCCAAGCCTCCTTTTCTCCAGTTGAAACACCCCCAGCTCCCTCAGCCTCTCCTCATAGGACTTGTGCTCCAGACCCTCCCCCAGCTCCGTGCCCGTCCCTGGACCTGCTCCAGCCCCTCAATGTCCTTCTTGCAGTGAGGGGCCCAGAACCAAACACAGCACTCAAGGTGCAGCCTCACTGAGTACAGTGGGACAATCCCTGCCCTACTCCTGCTGGCCACAATACTGCATATCCAAGCCAGGATGCCACTGGCCTACTTGGCAACACATCTTGTGGCCAGCTTCATTCTGTTGTTCTCAGCCCATCAATCCAGCCTGTCCAGGACTTACTGAGGGAGGACTTACTAAAAACATTATTCTTGGGTCCATCATTACTTGCTCTTAATTATCCTTTTTTATAACAGAAGACCTTTTTCAAATCAAAAAGGAAACATTGTTAGAAATTCTTTCTACAATTTCTTTCCCCAGTATTGCAGTAGCCCTTTTCCAAGGCCTGAGGGAAACACTCTGCCTGCTAACATGCAGCTTACACAATGGGAACAAAGCCAGACCAGATATCAGTGTGTTTGGAAAAGACCTAATGGAAGTGTTTTTAGATGAACCCAGAGAATGTAAAAACTAAAGAAACCTATCTCAGTGCTATAAATTTATTTCTGGGAGAAAAACAGGTTGCTTTTCTCTTTATTCATTCAATGTTTTCCCAGCTCAAATCCAGGCAGATGAAGCACAGCCCTGATGGCATCAGTACCAGTTCTGTAAACACAAACACCCTGAGTGAGCCTAGCATAGCACAGAACTACTAAACCATGGTATCTGGAATTGAATGACTGCAGAATAAGTCTCTGCTTCATCCTAGTATTCTTCCTCTTCATTCCAAACCTTAGCAAATATAACTTTTGTGAAACACCACTCACAGCTGTGAACAAAAGTAATTTAAACCCCAACTTTTTCCACCTTTTTACATTAAACAATTGGCGCTGGAGATGAATGAATGGCTCTGCAGAATGATTTCTATCAAGTACACCCTAAGCATCAAAGAATCACAGAATATCCTGATTTGGCAGGGACCCATGAGAATCATTAAAGTCTTGCTCCTGGCTCTGCAGAGGACAGCCCCAAGAATCCCACCATGTGCCCAAAAGCATTGTCCAAATGCTCCTTGAGCTCTATGAGGCTTGGTGCTGTGACCAACTCCCTGTGGAGCCTGTTCCAGTGCCCAACCACCCTCTGGGTGAAGAGCCTTTTCCTAATATCCAACCTAAACCTCCCCTGACACAGCTTCATCCATATCACTTCCAGCTGATCAGCCTTAATGTCTGAAAGGAAGCTGTGCCCTGGAATATAGTTAAGACAGGGTTTTTTTCCAAACAGTGTGCTGCAAAAAAGACATCCCTGTGTCCCTAGAAGGATATACATGAGTTCAGGCCTCAATCCAGCAGACACAGTAATTTTACTGTACTTTCCTGTCCCTTGTGGGATGCTGACCTAAGCGCAGGGGCCCACCTGTCATCTTCCTGCACTTCCCTAATTTCATCATCTTTTTGCACTCCAGAACCCTCAGCAAAGATATGCCCTCAGATCATCCTAACTAGGGACTTTGCTACAGAACTTCCCAATAGTTTTTCCAGAAAGATCACTGCCATCAGGAGGGATGTTTCCCATCTCACTGCAGAGCACAGCACAAGAGAACCTGAACTTCAGATGCCTTCCTCCATACTATTGGAGGTTACAGGCTGCCTCTAGGAAGTGCTGCTGTTATAGGACTGGTGGTCCTATAACAGGCAAATCTCCTGCTTTTTAAGGCACTATTACTTTCCAGCCTGGCTTTTTCTCCTTTTTTTTCTTTCCCCTTCTTGTTTTGGGAAAGGGAGGAAAGAATCAGTGAACTCAACATTGCTTTGAAAACAGCACAGCACAGATAGGAAAAGCAGCCAGGGGAAAAGATAACAGAATGTTTTCCAAATCTGCAGACAGACACAGCTTCACACAGACTCTCAGTCACAAGGACAGCCTAGCTTGAATATACAACTCAAGCAGCTATGCAGAAACAACATGGATTCATCTAGTGACCACATCAGGCAACATGGTACAAAAGAGTTTTCCAACACTGAGGTCAAAACCAAAATTTGGAAAAAGAGGAGGAATACATTTTTGTTGCTTAAAAAAAAATTTTGGCCAAAAGTCACAGATACATTTACAGACTTGTATCAAAGTTTTCAACCTTAACGAATCTGTAGTCTCCTTCAAAAGCATTCTACCACACATTCAGATAGGTATTTCATAATTCATTTAACAAACTAGAGGGCACATACATTTCTCATGTGATTTTTCAGAAAAGTAACAATTAAGTTAAGATCACTATCAAGTACAAATTACAGAATCATGGGATATCCTGAGTTGGAAGGGACCCACAAGGATCACTGAAGTCCAGCTTCTGGACCTGCACAGGACAGCTCCAAGAACCCCAGCATGTGCCCAAGAGCATTTTCCAAATGCTTCTTTCTACAAAACCTGGCTACAGGTAAACCAGGAAATAACTTCTGAGTCAATTTAAAACACCAAAACAGTGTTGTTTCAGATCACTTGCACCACTAATAAGAGCAAACCTGACATTTGTGAGAGTTCTGCAGCACAGCAGCAGCAAAAGAGCCTTGGCATTCAGGCCATTTCATTCACACTCTGTGTATATCTGTGTGCATGCACACGAGTAAACACAGCACAGGACAAAATTCTGCAGCTTCAGATAAATAGGAATTTCCTCTTTGCTTTTGATTTGTGGGAAAACACACTGAAGTTCCCAGTTTCTGCTGGGCCTCAGCTGACTAACCCAACATTTTATTATTTATAATAGTACTGCCTGAACTAATATCAAAATTTATTTTTATCTTTTTGACAAATTATTTTTGTCAAAATTTTCTACGATGAGTGCCAAAAAAATAAGAATATCAAAAGAGTTTTAAATCAGGACACATGTTATTACCTGGTTTGGCAGACGGGGAGGAGTGAGGTAAGAAGCATAATTTATTAATATTGTGATCATTGGCCTTGCAGGTAAAGCAGGAAAAAATGAAAGATAGCATGAATCAACTCAGGAGGCACCTTATCAGCAGCCTGGAAAACATCTCAGAGATGTAAGTGAAAATAGAGAACAGCTAAGGTAAAGGGAACTCTATAGGTGGTAGAGCTAACTTTGGTGTTTTTCAGATCAAAATGCATCTCAGGGACTCACCAGCACAAGAAATAACATTTTTGTCTGACTCTCAGGACTCAAAGAAGATCGTATGCTTTGGACAGGTTTTCTACACAGAAATTAGCTTCATTCTAGAGGTGAAAACCTCAGTTTCTTCATTTAATCATCATATTAGGTAACAAGTTTGAGTAAAGGCTGCAGGATTTAGCCTACTGCTATTACATGTCTGTGGAAAGAATCGAGATTGTGCATGTTTTAAGAGATTGTTTTCTTTACCCTCTATTCAGCATCACACGCAAGAGACACAAGTGACATCAATCAATGGTCATCAATTTTACTGCTTGTGTATTACACTATTATTTATTTATATATCCTGAAAGGGACTGGAGATTGGGTAGGTGACTAATGCTTAGGTTATAAATTGCTCAGAAGAGAAAACTAAACATAACTGTGAACCTCCTCCTCAAACAAATACATCCATCACATTCTAATAATATGAAGTGCAGTTCTAATCAAAACTGATCTGAACATTTTTTTGATCCAGATATCTGCATCCAATGCATATTCACTCACAAAGTAAGATTCTTGAGTTTTTTGGGTTGTATTACTACAGAATTAAAGACCTAGAGAACTAGCATAAATCTCTGTGGAATCAACTTTTCTTGTGTTTTCCATATCCCATAAAAACTCTCTTTTCCCTTCAAAGTTTGCATAATATCTGATCGCTGAAACCAAAATATCCATCAAATGAGTTGCCACAGACTGTGAACTTGTTATTTTATGTGCTGGGTGCCACTGTGTGCCTCACAATCTCTCTTTGAAAGATCTGTTTTAAAAAAGCCTGGTGTTTCAAACTGAAAAAGATAAGCTGGAGACAAGACCTAAAGAAATTGTGCGCCTGCCTCATCGTTTCTCATGGTGTTTCACTCTCAAACCTATTAAACACTCTTCATAAATAAACACTGTTAAATATTTCACTGTGGCTGTAAGCAGGCAAGGATGTAGACATACAATTTACAGTGGTGGTGTGATAATCTGCTTATAAAGCCATTTTCTTTGGGCAACGTGTTTTGCTATGACTGTCAGAGTACTGTGGAATTCTTCTTTGCAAAACAGCAAGTTTGATAGTGAAATCCACATAAGCCTTCAGACTTTCCAAAGCAAAACTGAGTAACAAAGTCACACATATCACATATTTAAATACAAAGGCAGTCCAAAAAAAAAAGCCCAAGTGCACAAGCATAAGATAAAGCAGGAATATTTTGTCTAGGGATATATCACTCAATATCACCCATTATCATTCTCTGTTTAACCTCTTATTGCATCTACCTGTGTTAGTCACTCATACACTCTTTAAACCTATGTCCTTTTCCCCCACTTTCTACATAAAGCTTTTACTTTTCAATGCATTTAAGGCTATTGTTGCAGCCAGAGAACACTCCCATTGCACTTACCTATGCCCAATGTGCAACAAATAGTAATAAGACAGCCTTCTCCTGCTGATATGACCCCTGCTCTCCTGTCCCTGGAGCCTCTTGCCCCCAAGCCCTTCTAGAGACTCATGGCAGCTATCCTGCCATGCTCTGTCGCAGCACAAATATGTTACTTGAAATATATAAGTCAGTGCCACCTGGAATAGGATTCTGAAGCAATCAGTTGCTACTGCCCAAGGAATCAAAAGAAAACAGAAGTGGCCAGAGTGGCTGCACACTTGAATACAATTACACAGCTGAAGTCATACAAAAGTATAATTGTTATACCCCAAAGAAAAGAAAAAATACCAGTTTTCTAGTGAAGCACAGAACAGCATCAATTTCTACGAATGAGGCTTAGCCTTAACTGGACAGGGAATGATTGCTCTCAGCCTGTGGTAGACACGTAAAAGTCACTTCTGATGGCAAGGCAGAAGGGACCCACTGCCCTCATCGCCTCCCCATTACCAGAACTGACCCCTTCCTCCCTTCTACCTCCACATCACCAGTTCCTCACTGGCAAGCCATGGAGTATTGATGGCCACCCACACTCACCCTTGCTCCAGGCTGCACCTGACAGATGGCTTAGAACTGACTAAGAGCTGCAGCCCCACACTGCCTGGAGAGTTCTTCACTCCTCCCACACCCAGGTCCACTCTCTCCAGCAGAGCAGCAACGTCCAAGCTCAGTGTTCCAGCTGCTCATCTCTCTTTCAAAGAAAACTTAGGAATAAAAGCAGCTGTGAGTCAGGAAGACAGCCAAGTTTGTTTGCCCTTGAAAGGAGGTGGTCACACACAGTGAAAGACAAAATGAGCAGAGAACTCCTAAGGAAATACATCCACCCTAGTATCTCCTCTGGGCATTAGTCAAAAGCTCCACAAGTGTGGCAGCAAGATACCATTGTCACAATCCTGAGGTACATTTCTTTCGTGCTTTTTCAACATAAATAAAGGGAGCCCCAACCTAAGGGCAAACACATTGCCAAGGTGGAAGCACCTTACTGATGGGCTGAGGTTCCCTCTCACTGTGTGTAGAGTCAAGTAGCTCCCTTACTTAGTGCCAGAAACCTCCTTAGACTATAGTGGTAATTTCAATAAGCAACAGGGCCAACAAAGAAGGCTTAAAATGCTTAAAAGAAGTTTCAGAGACAGAAACTGAGATTATACGTACATGTACATTTGCAATAACACTCATAGGTGACTGCTGCAAGTCAGCAGAAGGGCATTTCCACAGAATAAAACTTTTGGAAAACAGAAAAGACAAGGGCTAAATACTTGGAGAGCAGGAAAAATGCTTTCTTCCTGAGGTCACCCCTAAGTGTGAAAAATGGAGTCAGAGAAGCCTGGTTACCCACCACTTTCCCTTGAAAATTTCAGATGCTGCAGCTGTTGTAGGCTATGAAGAGAATGAAAGATAGGGACACCTTCACACTGTGCACCCTCTGTCTGGAAAAAACTTCCAGGCAGACAACAAAGCAGAGCGAAAAGCACACTTTAGTTCTCAGCATGCATGTGGCTCATCCACCAGGGCACAAGGATCCCCACATTCCTTTGCCACCTTCCTTCTGCCATGAGAGCAGTTTGGAACTGTCCTTGCTGCTTCTGCAGACACAGTCGATGGGAGAGGTTCACCCTCTCGCTCTGAGTGAGGGACTGTTCCACATGGGGTCACCAGTTTCAGTCCATGGTTGTCATGATTCAACACCTTTGTCATGGAAAAGGGAAAGACAACCTCGAGGATCCTGGAGCAACGCTCGGGCTGCCTGCAAATCTGAAAGTCCTCATCTTCCCTGCTTCTGCCATCGAGGTTGACAAGATTAAAGAAATACAGACATATGGAAAGGCATTTAGTGAATTCATAGGTACACATGAGCTCATTCCTTTCTTACAGGTGTCCCTGATCTTGCGCTGAACTCCTGTTTTCTCCATTAGCCACTGTGTCAACAACCAACCTGCACTGCTCAGGCCACCAAGGAAGTGATGCTATCCAGTAGGGAATTACTAAGATGGTTGTGAATGTGGAAAAGCCCTTCTTTATTATCACTGTGGCTCTGTTCTTCAGAGATACTCTTCCAAGCCTTCCATTTTTCTGTAATCAGACTGAATCATAAAGTTTTCTTACTGAACTAAAAATCCAGTTAATAACAAATTTGCTACAGATTAACAAACTGACTCCCTGTATGAAGTATCAGCAATGAGAATCAACGTAACTGATTAATAAGAGTCAAGCTGTATCAAATACAGGGCAAACAATAACTCTACAGATTTTTGTATCTGATGGCTACAGGTTTCAGAGGAGCACAATCCAGCACAATTAGTGGAAAGGCTGAGTTGGGGGAGAGGAGGTAGGAAATAACCAAAACACTATCAAAACACAAATAAAAGCTTCAGTGAATGTAATTAAACAGTAGGAAGGGCTGAAGGGTCCTCAATACCATGATGTGCATCATTTCTGGGGGATGTGAAGAATTAAAATAACTCCTAATATTATTTAGGTTCAGAGCTTACATTAGGCATAGTAAAAGAAGGCTAAGAAAAAGAAAAAGCACAAGGCAATGAAATGTTAATAGAAGTTATATATAGCTCTTAATAAAAAGAAAACAATCATATGAAAAGTAGGTGAGCTAGAGAAAGGAGAAATTAATATAGGAGGAAAAAAAAGAAAAAGGAAAACAAGCTCGAACTGAGAATAGTAATATAATTCTTCAGCACACAGCCTGGAGAACAGACAGATACCCCACAGGCTGGTTTTATACCCTGAATACCCACAGGAAAGGCATGAAAAGTTAAACTGGAAGAGACATTCAAAGGATATAGAAAGTGCTAATCAGAAAGCTCATGAGCAATTAACTAAGGCAAAAAAAAAATCCATTCACACTAAGCTCTGGAAACAAACAAAAAGAAAATGGTACAAAATAATTTCTAGCATGCCCCAGCAAACATATTCCTCTGCAAACATAAATAGAAAAGATGGGAGCTAAAGGGCTCTGTGCTAGCAGGAATATGATTCTGAGTATGATGTCTCTTGTATTGGGGAAAAGAACAGAAGAAACCTGCCAAGAGCCTAAGAAAAGGCAAAAAGTTCCTTAACTAAAGTGCCTAAGGCAATTGGAAGGGAACAAAGCTGTTCTGTAAATCTAAAATACATCCCACATGTTGAGGTATATATTTCTTTTAAAAGGGGTTTACATTACAAGAATGCTAGCAGAGTTTTATCTGAGGACTCAGACCATTTGAGTGAAAATTTAGTCAATTATTATTGATACAAGTAGCTCCATACTTTTTGGGGTATGTTTGTTTCATAGACTCATTTGGTTCACTACGGAAATTTAATGAGCAACACTAACTTCCAGAAGTAAAACAAAATTAAAAATGTGCAGCCTCTCTCTGAGTTCATGATGGAATCTGTTAAATTCATTGTCTGGGGAGCTTAATGCTCTTTTTCAAACTGAGGCACTTACAAAGTGACAAAATCTACTTGGTTTTTTCCCAGCACCTAGTGCTTCTGCTCAGATAAAGAAATAGCATCTGTCACTTTGCTGATGAGAATTCTGTATTTCTCCCCTGTTCATTCTGCATTCAGTTCTGCTCAGCTACAGCCCTACTCTCAGTGGTGCTCCTTACCCTTCCTCACCTCCATGTTCCACACACTTCTCCCACACCTGTTGAATTCTGCATATGATTCAATCTTTTCCTTTTTAGCCAAGTAAGAGACAAAGTGCACACAATAACTGCTAATTTTTTATCTTCCACACCCTTTCTAGACGGAGGTAGGAATAATGGCACAATCCTTCAGCATCATATTGAAGTGCTCTAGGCTCCTCTCTACTCCAGAAGAAAAGAAAGTGGAGCAGTTTACAAATACTGCAGAGGTTTTTTTAGACCAGCTTAGAATTTATAAGCAGGCAGGAATTTCCTTCCTGCTCACACAATGGCTCCAACCTTGAACAAACTTTTGTGTCACATGGCAGAAAAGAGAAGACAACAGCTACTCATCCCACCAAGAATCTCCTGAAGTGCTATTGAGATCAAAAACTGGCGCCAAACACTCAAAACACTTTCATGTCAGGTGAGATACATGATACCTGGCAGTGTAATTTTGGTTTTATATCAATTACTTGACTTTTCTTTTTTTAAACACAAAATACCTTTCATTCAAGCAACATATGTTTGATAGCTTTTGCTGACACATCTGAATATAAGTAGCTTTTTCCATACTCACATGTGCATTTGGACACTCAGAGACAGGCAAGGACTGAGAACACTTCTAAAATTATTTCTATAGCTCATTAACTGACTGAATTTGCTGGAAAAGACAAGAAAATGCTAGCCACAATGAAATTCTGGAGCTGAACAGCCATACAGCGGAAGTTAATACAATCTCCAAACACATCTAGCAATAATACCGTCAGCATTAACTAGCCCTAACACCAGTTCTCCCAACTAACAAGTGATAGGACTAAAGGAAATGGCCTCAAGTTGCCCCAAGGGAGGTTTAGATTGGATATTAGGAAAATTTTCTTCACCAAAAGGGTTATCAAGCATGGGACCAGGCTGCCGAGGGAAGTGGTTGAGTCACCATCCTTGAAATGTTTGAGAGATGTGTCACATAAAGACATGGTTTAATGGTGGATTTGTCAGTTCTGGGTTAACAGCTGGACTGAATTGTTTTAAAGGTCTTTTCAAACCTAATTGATTCTATGTGTCTGTTATTCCTGGGGAGTTCTTTCAACAGTCAGGTTTATACTCATATTGCCCCAGTTTTCTCCAGTTATAAGTTAAGCAACCAACATGGAAAACATCCACACAAACACACATCTGCCCTCTTACTAACCCCACCTAAACACCAGCAGGTCCAGCTGAACTTTGCCCCTGCTATGGATTTCTCTCTACGTGATTGTTGTTAGTAGGAACTTTACAGGACTGCTTTAAAAATAAGGGCTGAGGGCTTTTTTAGTCCGTGAGAAGAGATCATGAAGAAAAGCTAAAAGCAAAAAAAATTGAGGACATTTTGCTTCAACCCTTCCTAGACAGTAAATTCTACTTTATAGAATCATAGAATGCTTTGGGTAGGAAGACACCTTAAAGATCATCTTGTTCCAACCACCTTCCACTATCCCAGGTTGCTCCAAGCCATGTCCAGCCTGGCCTTGAACACTTCCAGGGATAGGGCAGCCACAGCTTCTCTGGGCACCCTGTGCCAGGGCCTCACCACCCTCACAGAGAAGAATTTCTTCCTAATATCCAGTCTAAACCCACTCTCTGTCAGTTTGAAGCCGTTCCCCCTTGCCCTGTCACTCCATTGGCCCTTGTCACTAAGTCTTTCTCCATCTTCCCTGTAGGCTCCTTTCAGATACTGGAAGGTTGCATTTAGGTCACCCCAAAGCCTTCTCCAGGCTGAACAATCCCAATTCTCTCAGCCTTCCCTAACAGGAGAAGTGCTCCATCCCTCTGATCATCTTGGTGCCTCCTCTGGACTTGTCCCTACTTTAGCAGGTGTTCCTTCCCCTTTCTCTCATGAAAAAAAGGAAAAATCTACATGATGCATCAGCATTCCAGCAACCTGTTGTTCTGGCAGTCTGCTGTCACTTATTGCAATAGATACTCTTTCCTGACTGAGATTTGGAGCAGGATTCAGGCCGCCAAATGGGCTGCAGGACAGTAAGAAAATTTTCATCACTGAATGTATTACTATAATGACAACATGGTTTATTATTTGTTATGATGTTTGATCTTCAGTTACCTTTGAGTAGCCTTTTTTCACCAGAGATACACCTGGAATTGTAACCCACCAGTCCATACAGTCAGCAATAAGCAATCATTGGACTTCTATGGTTTTTCTAATACTTTTCTGATGTTCAGAAAAAGTATCAACGTATTTCATTTATCAGCAGTACTTTCTGGCTAAACAGCTTATTTTCTAACACAAACTATTTCAAAAATATTTCTGTGAATGTATGCTGTGCTAAATCACATTTCCAAATTGACCTATATTTAACATATTAGTATAATGTGATGTAACTTTTATAAAATGTGAATACTTCTTCCTCTGAAAAATGTGTTTATTAAGCAAGGGCCTTAGGGTGCCCAACAAAGTCAATGAGTGTTTTGCTTTTGCTTTAAACCACACAATTCTCTTATTATTCTCTACACTGAAAAGGACACTGTTTGCTGTGTCAACATAGCAAATGTCCAACAGGAAATACTGGAGTATATGAAATAGCATATTTATTTGTCAAAATACTTTTGAGCAGAAAGGCTTGTTTGTGGATGTGAAAAGACCAAGGGACACTTTCCAGTTTCTCACTGCTTTTTTGTGGTAACTTTAAAGGGTACTACCTAAATAAGGTAAATACTCTCAGAATCAGGTTGCAAAAGATGTGCTATTTAACGCCCTTGCATTTTTTAAAAAATCATATATTGAAAAGAAAGGAAAATTACAGATCATTTTAAAGCAGAAATGTGTTCCTTGACTTTGTAAACTAAGGTGGCTTGCAGCCAGAAGAACTGTGCTGGACTTACATTCCTGACTCAGTCCTCCATTTTGTCACCAGTAAGTTCACAGGCATTCTGTATTTACTGAAGAATATTTTCCAAAACTGGCAAAAAACAAATGCAAAAGATGGCTGTAACTTGAAAGACGTTTTCTAAATGTGGATTTTTCAAAGGCAATGTCCATTTTATTCATACTTACATAAGCCCCCATTTTCAGATCCCAACAAGGTGATTGTTAAGGTCATGCTTTTTCTGCCAAACAAGGTTTTGATTTTAAAACTAGACCAACATATTTATAACTTTATGAATTCTGCCCAGAAGATAGGGTCATGCTGACCTTTTCAGAGACATTATATGACAAAGGAGAAAGTGATCCTGATAGCATCCTGCTATTATAAAAAAATTCATGTTCCAGAAACTTCGATCAAGTTGAACGTCTGATGTACCAGCAGAGTTAAATGATAGCATTTGCATGAAAATGAATCATCAGAAGGGACTAATGAAAAAAACATTGCAGAAGAGTTTCTCCCTCTGCAAATGATTCATAGAGAAAGGAAGGGAGGAAGGAAGGCAGGAAGGCAGGAAGGAAGGAAGGAAGGAAGGAAGGAACGGAGAGAGAGAGAGAGAGAGAGAAAGAAAGAAAGAAAGAAAGAAAGAGAAAGAAAGAAAGAAAGAAAGAAAGAAGATAAAAAATAAATAAAAAAATAAAGGTGGAAAGTTATGCAGTCAGAAAGCAAGAGGCCAGAAGACAAGAAGTATGCTTTTCTTTGTGTACAGCATTTTGATGGGTAGATGTATACGGGCCACACTTGCTCAGAAAAGGAAAATTTGTTTACTATGTTGGTTATTGCAAAGCTTTATGATAAATTCATTTAATTTGCAATGTTCTGTCTTCCACTTCAATACTATTTACAGATCAGCCTAAGCAGAATTCATCTTAAAATGCCACACCTCAAAACAGGCTTCCCACAAACACCAAAGAAACATCTGCCATTTTCCTGTATATCAGACTGGTCAGAGGCTTAAGACAGGCAATACTCAGTCCTCATCATGTCAGAATTACAATCCCTGTTCCTCTGCTGTTATTCACACGGGAATTGGTAAGGCAGTCCTACAACAGTATGTTCAGATTAGATATCAGGAGGAAATTCTTCTCTGTGAGGGCGGGGAGGCCCTGGCACAGGTTGCCCACAGAAGCTGTGGCTGCCACATCCCTGGAAGTGTCCAAGGCCAGGTTGGATGGGGCTCTGAGACGTGTGGCCAAGCAAAAAGGTGACCCTGACCATGGCAGGGGGTTGGAATGAGATTAATTTTAAGGTCCCTTTTAACCCAAACTATTCTATAATTCTAAATATTTTTATGAAGTTCCTAAATGCCTGTCTTGTGCTGTGGGAATTATGACTTGTCAGAATTTAAAATATTTTTTTTTAAATAAGAGCCTTAAAATGTTGTAGGGTTTTCTTGTCTGTTTGTTTCATTCTGTGTGTGGGAGTACACGATTTTCCTAATGGGATGTCTATGCTAAAGACAAAGATGTCACAAGTGATTTACAGCCCATCTCTGTAAGTAAGCCACCAGGTATTTCCAATAACTGATAGTTAAACCACTAGATTTTCTAAGCCCGTTGTTCTGAAGAAGTAATGGTTGTACCTGAATTTATCTCTAGCTGCAAAGCTCCCTTGTTTACTCTGTATGTCCACTGAGTAAACTCTGGGTCTGCATGTGTAAAAAGCATCTAATTATACTTCTTATTCAATTTTTTATTTTCCACAAGGGATTACTTCTGGGGCTATTCTGTTCTGCAAGAATGAGATTTGAGTTCCACATGACACTTGCAGAAGTCTCATATCCCATGATATTTCTCCATTATGTAGTATTTAAACTGTCATTGCTGTAAGAAATCAAGGTCAGGGCAGGAGGATCAACTTCCAGGTAGGAAGAACAAATAACTGAAGTTTTGGATTTTAAAATAAACTTCTATGTATCTAGTTAGCAATATAGCAGCACTCTCCCCTTCCTAGCAACATTTTTTCAGTTTGGTCTGAATTCCACATCAGTCAGTGCTGCTTTTTCAGGTGCAAGCATTGTATTTATCCAGAGATACATGTTGGCAAACAGATATGTTTGATGGGAAAACATGCAGAGCCATCAAACCATGCAAAACTTGATAATATTCCAGGAAAAATTTTGTTTTGTGCAGTGCAAGAGATGACCCCACAAAGGAAAGAATAAATTCATCAAAAGGAAAGAAGAGTGTGGCCTACAAAGATTCTGCAAAAAATCTACAGTCATTACAGAATATTCTTACGATCTCTGCAAATAGTCAGCAGCATTTGGTACTAATTTCTTTAAGTCCTCAGTTAGAGTAAGTTGAGATAGGCTTACCACTTCTGCACAGTCAAAACAAAGTCACACAGAAAAATAACAGGATATTATCTCGGTTCCATTCCACACTCGGAATGATCAAGGATGATCAAGCTCCATTTCCAGAACTACAAATCATAGCATGACTTCTTGCCTACCTGTGAAACATGTAAAGCATTTTGAGATCCCAAGATGAAAGTGGCCTTAATACACCACAAAAATGAATGACACAGAACAAAAAAAACCAAACAAACAAACAAAAAAAACCCCACAAAAACAAACCAAAAAAAAAAAACCCACAAAAACAGAAAAATAAATTGGTTAAGCAAATGCATTTAAAGTAAATCTAGTTTACAGTCATGATGCTACTAAATCCCCTGAATGCAACTTCTTACTTAGGGAAAAACTCCAGTCAGAGTTTTATAAGTATCCATACATAGAATTATCTGTTTACATCCCATGGTGTCATACTTCACAGATACCACCACAGAGCATAGTGTTCTCTGTTGCAGTAAGAAGCCACGTAAAATGACAAAATTTTAGAGCTTTAAAACACTACATAGAAATCATGTACCAAATGAAATTCTTAATGGCAAGGCACCTGTGACAGAAAAGCCCCTGAAGAAATGACAGAAAAATAAAGCAGTTCACAGAAGTCTCTGTCTCAGTTCTGGTAGTTTCCTTTATCAACAAACAAGTTGAGCTCCGTGACAAGACTACATTAGGGGAACTATTAAGCTAAATGTGCCCAAATGTTATTTGTTTTACCTATCAAAAGTTATTAGTGTCAGAACCACTGCCAACATACAGGCTTGGAAAGAGAGGCAAAAAAGCTGCTTGTTTTAGGCTATTCTTTTAAAGCACAGTTAAGACTCTGCATGGACAGAAGCTTTTTCCCTTGCCTAATGCTACCATGAAAGCATGGAAACAGCACAAAACCTCAAAAAAATTAAAGGTTAAATCTTTATATTAGATGAAAATCACCCTGGGGAGAATTACATGTACATGACTAAACGACCAGTGAACATTACATATATCTGTGGATACTCTGGGCTGCCTGGCCACATCGACATAGGGACATTGCTTGACCCAGCTGGCTAGAGGGGATAGCCAAAAATGACCAGCAGACACACGGTGCTTGAAGCGCCTGCTTTAGAATTATCCGCAATATTTACTCACATGCTACTTCTTCCAGAGTGTAGATGATTAAAATCTTGGCCCACAGGCAGAGGGACAAGGGGCATCTCTGATGGTATCTAAACTACCAGATCCCTCCTGCGTTGATGGTGTGTTGAAACTTTGCAGGGAGAGGCAGCAAAACAACTTTTGGCAGCAGCATTGCACCAGGGATTGATCTCAGCAGGAACTTGTTGCCCAACTCCAGGAAGCAGCCCAGAGGCAAACTATCTTCTACACAATGAGGATGACCAGAGCACCAGGAGATGGATAAGAGGTGCAAAGATCTGGAGATGTACAAAAACCTGCGGATAAAAACATTTCAGTCAGGCACTAAGAGGTTTTATTCCCTGACGGTCCCTCACCTGGGACCTCCCCTGCTCTCTGCCTGGGAGCCCTGCAGAAGTTCTGGCTGGGCATGCACCTGTCCCTGGTGGATCTGCAGCCTTCCCTGTGTGCCTCCTGGTGAGATTCCCTGGATGAACCAGGCTCATCACATGCAATACTTGGGGCTGCTGATATGCCCCTTATCCAGAACCCATAGGAGGGGCAAAACCTGCATGAGGGTCACCCCAACTCCACGCTTATTCCCGCACTGAGGGCAGCTCTGCTTCCACAGCCCCCTCAAGCAAGACTGCTCTCCTCACATGCTCCTGCTCTGCCAAAAAAGTATTGCTATCACCTTAGAAAATCTAGACTCTTTTATTAATAGTTCAGAGAAAGTATTGTTCTGGAAACAGCATCTGTAAGTGTTCAGGACAGCAGGAAATAAGCAGATGAAGTGACGCTGGCCATCGCAATGCTGCTAGAGAGGAGGGGAGGGAGGGAAAAACACATACATAAAAATAAAGTTATATGGGGAAAAATAAATTTTCTATCCTGAAATTTTATCACTTCCCAAAGCTGAATTGTGAGCCAGATAATTTGCTGAGGTGGGTCTGTGCTTGACCTAGCTGGAGCCAGGCTTCCCTCCACTGATGACCATCTGTCCAGGGGCAGTGCAGGTGACAAGGGAAGAGGGTACCTGGAAAGGGAGCAGTGTCACAACCCCTAATACTGTAAATTTCCCTGGCAGAACTAATCCAGGCTGCAATAGGCAGTGACAATTAATGGGGAGTGACACAACTGTGGTCTGAAAATGAGGTAACAGAATAGAACTGTCACTATGCTTCCCAGGGCAATGATAAATGATGTCATCTCTATTTCAGGATGTTTCAGGTGAAAAGCAAGCTTTAACCACACAAATTAGAAAAGGAGAATGAAAAGGTATTACACCCAAGAATAAAAAAAATTAGTTTACTCTTATATGGCATACATTTGGCTTGCATTCTTGCTATGTATGTGCACACTGAAAATCTCTGTGCTCTTTTCCCTGGCTGGATCCTGGCTGAGCAAATAGGCCTTGCTCCATATCTAAGAACATAACCATTCCAACTATTACTTTGCTCTCCACATGGTTGATTCACAGTGGATGGTTTACAGAGTGGCTACAAGACTCAGGTAATCTTTAAATGTTATTCACAGGATTCCCCATTTCTGGGGAAACTATATTGGCTTCCCTTAGCTGCCAGTTGGTCCAATTATACTTTTCATATGTCTTTTCTCCTGTTTCTAAATTCTGAATCTGTTTAGGTATTTGCTTTTGTCCAGACAATCTTAAAGAAATGGGGAGCTGTCAAGCTTTCATTTTTAAAAGCTAGCCCTAACACAAGCCACACATAGTTAGGGTGTTACATTAATATTTTATTTGGCAAATACACCAGTCCCAGAACAAATCATACTATTCATGAAGTAAAATATTCTCCATGCAGATTAGCAGCCCCTTCACACCAGGAGGTTAAAAAATAAGTACATTGTCTGCTTCCAAGAAAAAAGGCCTGCAAAATGGTACAAGAATTTGCATGGTGTTTCCCCCAGTCAGCTACTCACATACAGGTGCCTTACAACAAACAGTTAGAAGGGCTTCATATGGCATGCTTAGGAGTACACAGGACAATACTGATTTCTCTTATTTCTGAACCTCTGGGTGTTTTTAATTGAAGCACTTTCTGACTGTGAATTAACTAAAGAGACCATCAGAATCACAGGTCATCTCAGACATGTGAAGACTCATGAAAAGTGTTCATGAATGAAGTGCTTTTTAGAGGTTCACATCTTTTCTGCTTTCACCTAACAGAGGCAAGCTTAAAGATTAATGTTCCAATAAGAGCCATAACAAAACAAACTTCTCACAGATCCATGGTAATAATGTTTACTCGCACTTACAGAAATGAAAGCAGAACCCAGTCAACATATTTTCACTGGCAAACTCCTGAATGTTTTTGCTAACTGCTGTACTTTCAACTAATAAAAATATTATGACAGCACAAAGCATTCATTTGGCTGGTACTTAACTAGGTATTAATTTATTTTCAAGTCCAATGTGTCAAAATTACAATGCTTGGCACACAAATGTTTCCAGAGAGAAAATACTTGTAGTAATCATTGCAGAAATAAAGAAAACATACTAATCTCTGGATATCTTGTTGAAGAATACATCAAAAGCAGCTAAACTCTGCTTTTGAATGCACTGAAATGGCAATAAAATTTATAAGCACATTATAAAGTCATTTCCAAGCAGCCTAGTGGTGAAGGCCACTGAACATTTAGGAGTTAGCACTGCACAGAGTAGCTGCCCTGGCTCAGCAGGTTGAGGTGTGTGCTGCAGTGCAGGTGCAGCCTGGTCATCCTCCATCCTGCACACATCCCTTGGTCTCAGGATGAATTTATCCAGCGAAGTGTGGTGTGGAGTCTGTTGTCATCTCTCACTCAGCACAGGCGATTACACCACCTGCATGGCCTTGCCTTTATCTAAGAGTGCAGCGAGTTCTCATGAGAACATCTTTTTTGTTTGACAGTAGAAATTATTAACAGAAATGTTTTCACGCAGGAGAACCCTATAAGAGCCCAAAAGACCACGGCGCCGGGTAACCTTTCCACCGACGAGATCAACAGAGCGCTGCACCCCGACCGGACGGCACCCGCGACCGGCCCCGCACTGCCCGGCGTTCCCAGCTCCTGGAGGACAGTAAGATTATGCGCAGCTGTCCCCTCTTAGCTCTGGCCATGGGGGTTTACGCGACACTCCAGCTCGTGCTGGGCTATGGCCGCAGGCACGGGGCACCGGGCGGGATCCCTCTGGGAACACTGCTCCGGAGCGGGCAGGGGGCCCTGGGAGGGATCCCTCTGGGAACACCGCTCCGGAGCGGGCAGGGGGCCCCGGGAAGGATCGCTCTGGGAACAACACTGCTCCGGAGCGGGCACGGGGCACCGGGCGGGCCGCGGTTCTGACGCGGGGGCTGGGCCGCGCTGTCCCCGGGCTGTCCCCTGGGCGCGGGGCAGTGAGGCTGCAGCCCCACAGAGCCCGGGTCAGCGCGGCCCTAGCCGGCCGGGACCGAGCGGCGCTGACCCGAACACGGCCCGGTTTCATCACCCCTGGCCGGCAGCCGCGTCCCCTGGCTTGGGAACGTCCCGGCACAGCGGTGACTCCCTCGATGGGGGCTGCCAGGGAGGAGCGGTGCGGGACGCGGTCATCGCCCCGGGGGCAGGAGGGAGCGCTGCGGCCGCTTGCAGAGGCTCTGCTGCGACGACACGGGTGGGAGCGCCGTCGGGAGCCGCCGCCGGGAAAGACACGGCGGTCCTTCAGGGCGGCTCTCCTTGGGAGGGGGGAAGAGGGGTGGTTTTGGGTGTGGGGAGATGTGTCTTTAGCCTCCCAGCTGCGCCGCAGTAGAAATGGGATGCGGGCGGCGGGCGGCCCCTTCCCGGGATGGCTGGGTGCTGGCATATCAGCAGTGGGAGCATTGAGTCGTGGCTCTTCTGCAGCTCATCTGTTGGGGATAGCCAGACCCTGAGCGGTGGAAATACCTGCCATTGCACCAAGAATAAAGTGATGAATATAAACACACTGAGGGGAATTGGAAGTGGGTGGGGATTGGGGGGAGGGA